>PVJH01002065.1:0-180781 GCA_004026705.1 Nesogale talazaci | reverse complement strand
GCTCATCTATGTATGGCATCCAGACTAAGACTAGGAAGAAAGGTCTGACAATCTACTTCTAACAACTAGTCAATGACATTGCTGTGAACCACACCAGAATATTGTCTAATGTAGCACTTGAGGAGGTGTCTGCCAGTTTGGAAGGAACTAAACCTATCAAACAGAGGCCAAAGTAGTGGATTTGATCATGCCAGGACATTGGTGTTTTATTCCTATCCTGTCTCATAAACCCGTGGCCTTTTCCAGTCTGCATTGCTGCTCCAAGCCACAAGGGTACCCATGAGAACAGTGTTGAAAAGACCAATGGTAAGCTGTTAAAATAAATAAATAATAAATAGCCTCACTGACATCAAGTCAGTTCTGACTCAAAGTGACCCTATAAGACAAGGTCACACTGACCCTGAGAGCTTCTGGGACGGTCACTGTCAGTTTCTGGGACCAGAGTCTCTTGCCTTTTGCCTTCGGAGTGGCAGGCAGTTTCAAACTGTGGACTTTTAGCATCACAGCCCAACTTATAGCTAGGACACGATGAGGACTCAGAGTTGAAAGCTGAGTCCTAGACTCAGTCCGTCCTTCCCAGGGAATTGATCTCAGGACTCAGCAGGTTAAAAAGACCTGTGTCACTTGAGGCACATCACAATGAGATTAGGGAAAGGGTGGACCAGAGGGGCGTGGCTTTAGATCTGAGGGAGAGGGCTATAATGCGTCCAGTTCATTAGCATGCCACCCTAGATTGCTCCTTGGATACTCTCTCAGGGATCCGGAATTCTCTCAGCAAAAGAAGGAAGAAAAACACTTCCCGGTGCTTTGTTCTTCCTTTTTCTCTTGACTTCCACATTCCCCGCCCCACAACCCCGCTGTATTTTGATGCACTTTGTTCTGATCAATCCAAAAGACGCTTTGCTTCTTGCTTCCAATATTCCCGCACTCCCTGGTTTCTTCTTTGCGTGCTCTAATCCCTCTCCCCTGCCCTCTGATGTGGAGGCCAGCCTGGCAGTCTGTCACCCATTTATCAATGCATTGGGACTGTAATTCAGGTATTGATCTGTGTTTGTTGGTTTTTTTTTTCCTGTAAACTTGGGCTGTAAAGGTTTCATTAGCTTGCCTCGCAGTCATTACATCAAGTAATAGGAAACATCCATCTTCCCCGGGCTTCACTTCTGCATCCAATGGAGAATGGGCTGAAAAGTGTTCATCAAGCTATGAAAATCATTGGCAGCTTATTTCTTTATGAAAATAAAATAGCTGGTGTGCTGTCCTGCTGGGTAGCAGAGGCCTGACACCTTGGATACCTACAGCAATTATCGGCTATGTGGTTTCCTGCTTTGGGAATCTATTCTCTGCCTAATGCCTGTATGCAAATCACATTCTTTTCCTTTAATGTGATTGCTTGCATTGTGAGCAGTGAAAATTGGACACAGATAGACCAGTTCTCCTCTTCCCCCACCTGCAGCACCAGGACAAGAAGGAAGGGTTGGTGGTAACTGTCCTGGATTATTTCAAGGCTGACCTGTGACTTCATTACTGATTTAGGAAAGGAGAGGAGCCCCCCTAAGTGAGAGAGGGATGTATATAGATGCGGCAACCAAGGTACATGTCCACTTGAGGAATATGACTTGCCCACTTGCAGCCTCCTGCTGCCACCCCCACCCCTTCACCCTTACTCTTATCCCTACCCCTACCCCTGTCTTAAACTCAGCCAGCTATGCAGAGGTAATGGCCATGGGAGGCAATCCAGGTCTGCTGCTAGGGAGGATAATGAAGAACCCCAAATCGCTCAATATTTTTATACTATGTACATGAATTGTGCAAGAAATATAGTTAGTTTTTGAGGTCCAGAACCTGTTCAAGTGGAGATTACAATTGAGAAAATGAGAAAGAAGCTGGCTATGTCTTGTGTTGAAGGTGGGAGGAATAAACACTGCTGATGGACCTGGGTACCAATAGTAAGTTCAGCATCACATGGGAACGTGTGAGAAGCAAAAATTCCTTGGCCCTAGCACAGACCTGCAGAGATTCCTGAATTAGAATCTTCTCTATGGGCTGAGCCCAGGTGGTACAAGTGGTTGAGTGTGCGACTGCAGCCCACGGACTTGGTGGTTCAAATCCAGTGGCAGCTCACAGGAGCGGGGCTGGGTAGCTCC
This sequence comes from Nesogale talazaci, assembly GCA_004026705.1. NCBI lineage: Eukaryota > Metazoa > Chordata > Mammalia > Afrosoricida > Tenrecidae > Nesogale > Nesogale talazaci. The sequence continues at coordinate 178,637 of PVJH01002065.1, read as the reverse complement.
CATGACCACCAGAGAGCAGTGATGCCCAAAAAAACAAAAGTAAATTAAAAAGAATCTTCTCTATGACAATGTATAGCTCACACATGAAGTCCCTGTGCAGTACAGAAAATCTATGGTTTAGGCATCTCTACAGATGTTACTGATGTGCTGATGGTGGAGAACAATTGTCCTAAGCCCCAAAAGAGGAATGCAATCACATAGCTAGGGAAAAAGAAAAACAAAAGTTTTCAGAGGTTATTGGGGAAATGGAAAGCACCAAACATGTCTAGATCTGGCCCTATCAACAGTGAAGTGAGGAGCACAGAGATGTAGACTGCCACAGATTCATGATACCCAGAGGGGGTTTGGTTCTTGAGGAGCACAGGAGAATGGGTGCCATGTCTAGGGCAGAGACTTGAAGCCAGGAAACCTAGGTTCCCATTCGGCACTTGATGAGCAAATTCTTGCATCATGCTCTGATTCCCACTATTCAGTTGTAAAAATGAGGAGATAATAATAAAGCCTTCTTCATAAAAGTCTCAGTAGACTCAAATGCTTCAATACATAGGCAGCCTGTAGAACAGTTCCTGGCTCAGAGTAGTGTCCAATATATATCAGGTATTATTATTATGTCAGACAACTTGCATCTCAGCAGCTCTGACACATGAAAACCATCAAAAGTAGGAGACAAAATATGAGCTAACTTTACCAACATATACTCAGGAAAGCATGAGCCATGTGCCATGTTAAAGGAGTTTAAAAGAGGTCTCACCATCTACAATGAACAAGAAATGGAGCTTCAGTCATCGGATCATTATTCTTTCTTCTCCATGCCCACATGCATTGACTTACCTGTACATATGTGCTGTTCACCTGGCAGCTCAGAACTGCTGTGGGGAGTTTCCTATCTACTTCCAGTCTTTGGTTGGAAACATATGAAGCGATTCAGAGATGCTGAGGAGCAGTGGTAGACAGAGCAGGTAGGATGTGATCGCATGGGAGGAGGCCCTGGGTCAGACGTGAAGTTAGGGAGGAAGTAGGGTCATAGCAGATCTTAAAGGGACAGGTGGGACTGCGAGGTAAACGTCATTAGCCTAAACGTTATCTGGCAGACAATAGATTTCACAGATTTTTTGGAGGAAGAATAAATCACTGTTTTACTTGCTTCTCTCTGTGTGGGGTAGCTTTGAGGATACAATATAAAGGCGAATCAGCTAGAAGTTTTAATTCATTTTTTAGGAGTCAGTTCAGAAGGAGAGGAGGCTGGCAAAGAATAAACCATGCTGTCCTGTATGGGTGTGTTGGACTCAGTTCCCTAGAGAAGCAAAGCAGAATGTTTATATATGTACAGAAAGAGAAAAGCATATATCATGAAAGGAATTTAAACCAATAGTGTGCCTCAAGGGCCCACAGAGAGACTCACCCATTTGGCTTATTTTTATGAATCAGACACTGGGACCAAGGTCCTGAGGGACTCATTTGATCACTCTTTCTAAGATACAGGTAGCAAGAAGCAGAAGAAGAAGGTGGTGTGAGGGCTGGGGTTGTGGTGATGGCCGCTATGGAGGTGGAAGCTAACACAAGTGTCTTAAAACTGTGGCAAGCAATTCAGAGTGCACGGCAGCAAGAAGAAAGAACATGCAGGGAAGCATTCACTTAGATCCCTGCCAAGTCTGCTACATCCCCAAGGAGGTATCATAAGGCTGTGAGGTTGGGGGGACATCCCAACTTAACTATTATCAAACAGCAACACATACACACCAACCCAACTATTGTCAACTTCTTACCTATACCTATATCCTTTACCAAATAAACATTCAGTGCCATCAAGTCAATGCTGGCTTATAGTGACCTGGGTGGGTTTTCAAGACTGTGACTGTTTATAGGTGTAAAATGCACAGACTTTGGTTTCAAACTGTCCGCCTTCTGGATTGCAGCCACCATCCAGACTTCTATATCTACACAAAGATAGCAACAAAATCACACTTGCATCTAACTGGATACAATGAGCATGCATACAACTGAAGACATGTTACTCTGTTTACATTTTATATTTTGTAAGTGAATCAAAGAAAATAAATAATTTATATATATTTATACACACATAGAAGAAAACCCGTAACAATTATAATTCTCATTTCTGCAAATGATCATGTGTATTTAGAAGTACCTTCTTCCACCATTCATTCTGAATTTCCTTTACCTTAAGCTAGTACTCAGCTGGTCATGGTTATTTACCTGGTAGAGCAATCCAAACCTTAATTACTGAAGAGTATGGGTCATTAGGAGTCATGTCGTAATTGAGTTCTTATAGTTTAAAATTTGCTTTAATTCAGGACATAGTAGCGCTATGGGACAATTCAAGTATATCTTCTGGATTCCAGACCTATTCTTCTTCACTTCCATTATGTAATATTAATTCAACTTCCACTTTGGTAATCAAGATTATTCACACTAATCAATACAATAACATCCTGTTTTTGTTGGTCTAGGGACATGAGAAGCCACAAATGGCCAGGAGCATCGTTAACTTCCAATTCCATGAAAGCAATGCTGTGTCTCCAGGTGGGAGTCTTCCAACCTTTGTAACCAAGACTTCAAGACTCAAAGAGCTCAGGGTTACAGGGATAGGTAGCCAAAATGCTGTGATGGAGTCACTAGGAGAAGTAGCATGTGGTGCCACTCCCATATCCACCATTGGCTTCTGGCTATTGGAGATACAGAACCATAATTGGGCACCGGTTTAAGAAGTATATAGAGTCTCCTGGAGAACATCTCCATTGGCACCTAGCTGGTGTCATAATTGTGCCTTTAGAAGACCAGGCAATTTTTCTATCAATCCAGCTGCTTCATGCTGATGAAAAACCAAGAAAAACAAGTGGTTTCCATGAGCATGGACCCATTGTCTCATTTCAATTGTTATGAAGTGAGTCCCTTAATCGGAGGCAATGCAGTTGGAGATATGATGTTGGTGGGAAGGCAGTCTGCAAGTGGTAATTTGGATAGAAGTATTGCATGCAGGGAAGGTAATCTGTATTCAAAGTATCTATCCCAATAACAACAAAATGCTGTCCTTTCCATGATGGAAATGTTCCTGTAAAGTCAACTTGTCACCAGGTCACTGGTTGAACTCCCTGAAGAATATTTTCTTTTCTTTTTGCAGCAAAAGATTTATATTTATTAGAGAATGTCTTCTGCTAATCATCACTAATTCCTCCTGTACACAGGATTAGAAAAAATGGTGGTCTAGTAACTGGTTACAAGTGTCTATGGCTCAAAACAGGCAGGAAATGAAGAATGGACATATTCTTTTTAAAAACCTAAAGAAGTCCATTTTCTATGACTATAGGTTAACAAGTCAATATGATGCTTGCCCTGCAGTTTCATTTCTGGTAGTAATAGTATAGTTGATAGGTTCAGCCTAAAAAAAAAAAGATGACCAACCCCCAAAAAACATAAAACCAACCAAAATCAGAGAGAAGAGAAATATTTACGTTCAAGTCATTAGTCAGGTGAATTCTAATTATTACCTGAAAGACGGTCATCAGAAGGGCCAGATTCAACCAGCAATAGAGTGCTTTCATTAGAGACTGTAAACATTTTCCATAATGCTTCAAGAGTTTCCCCACCCACCTACATCCCCTCTCCCACAAAAAAAACTGCTTAGAAGAGGAATAAACCCAGTTATAAAAGCTTTGCAGGTATAAACAACATGACCCTTGATTTAAAGAAAGTCCTGGTACCAACAAGTTAGTGCAACTAACAATTCTTTTAAAGGTAACGCTGGTCTCAAAAAAGCTGGATTGTTTTTCCACCTTTTCTATTTTCTGGATTAGATGATGCAAATCTAATGTTAATTCTTCTTTCAACTTTGATGAGACTTTACAGTGAAATAATATGGATTTTAATAGCTACAGTTATTTTCCTTTTCAATATAATTGGGATGTTTGTTTTGTTTTGTTTTTTTAGTTCTCATGCCTTTAAAATGTTTTAACAGGCTTGTTGACATATAATTTACACTCCACACAATTCAATGGTTTTGATATTAAAAAATTGAACAATCATCACTGAAATAAATTTTAGAACATTTTCTTAATTCTTGGATGCATTAATACTATTTCTTCCCAACCTCCATCATAATCTTAAAATACTATTAAGCAAGTTACTGTGTATATATATATATTCACCAATCCTAATTTTCATATGAAGAAAATAAGACAAAACCAATAAAAACTTCAGCAATAAAAAAATGAAATAGAAAAAAACTCAATCCAAGAGAAAACAGATAATAACTAGATCAAATTAAAAATAGGTAGGGCAGAAGGGAGGACAAACCTAATACATCAGCATCAATCCACTGTCCAATGCACTCTCTGATAGAACATGGGGAACCTGCAAGTGACCTTTCACTGTCATTTATAGCCTTCTGCAAACAGGTCCTTATGCTCTTATACAGTTCCCTTATCCAGTGTTGAATCATAGAAACTAGCGTGCTTCCTCTGTGAGGACTTAACAACAACTCATTTAAAAGTTTGCTTCTTTTAAGACATCAGACATTATTCTTTCTGTTAGCTGGGCACCATCTGGTTTCATCACCATACATTGCTATAGAACCATATCTTCAGTAATTTCTTCATGAGTGGTCCCATGTTTTAAACTGAGTATTGGTCTCAGCTGTTGGAATATTCAGCAGTCAGCGCTGGCAGTAGCAAGTCCCCCTTGATGAGTGGAAGTCTGTTACTGAGGCCACAAAACCTACATTCCTACCTTCTTGACCACTTTGTGTATAGGCCCAATAAAAGAGGAAAGTTGTGGCAGGAGAAAGATGATGATTCATTTTTACAAAATGTTTCATCCTATCTACATGATTGCTAAAACCCTCCTGTACTCCAAAGGTAATCAAGCCTTTTGTGATCATTCACATGAGACACAAATACCCTCACTTATTTGGCACAGAGAGAACTTATATAGAGAACTTATATATCCACATATATCTTACACACCCCTCTTCACCAATGATTTTTCCAATCATGCTCCTTCCAAGTCCCTGACGATCCAACCAGACTATTGGCCACAGCCCAAGAATCAATATACAGTCTCATATTTGGCCATTGTCCTCTCAAACAAATTAACAACCAGGTGTGTTGCTTGAGGTTCTGCCTTTAGGGAGATACTAGAAAGAGGCTATTGTGCTGCTTCTGAGATTTTTGAGTGGTACCTGCATAATCATCTGAATAGTAAGCCCAAATGTTCTCTTCCTCAGTCCACTGATTATAAAGAACTCACAAAGAGACCTTAGGTACCTACTGGAAGAAAGATGGCATTGTGACAGGAAGGCATTTGGGTCAGTTCTGCATGTAGCTTGCTGAGACCTCAGGCCCTGCTTGAGTCTGATCTTCTATATACTATTAACATTTAATAATACCTCATTATGAGGCTGAGGAACTAACTAAACCTTATTTCACAAAAGGGAAGCAGTTGCCTAAAAGGGATGAAAAATCTTTGCTCTCAAATCCTAATGTGTCTGCATCATGATTCACAAATAGGAGCCTGTCAAAGTCTCTGAACTGCATCTCTATCTGCTACAGACACGTCAAGCATCATGGGATTAAGTCAATCACCAAGTTGCAGAATGGCTTCCACAGCTTCCTGAACCAGTCCTGCTGAAGAGCCTTCTTGTTCTAGACTCCACTCAAAGCTAGCTGTTTGCAAGGCACTTGATAAACAGACCTGAATATTATACCCAAATTAGGGCTATGTTTCCTCCAAAATCTAAAGACACTCGCTAGGCATTGCACCTAATTTTAATTGTGAGAGTTGTCAGATTCAACAGTACAAAGATCACTGCATGTCCCATGTCACTGTTGTTGTCATGTGTTATCAACTCTGTTCTGATTCAGAGAGACCCTATGTACAACAGAACTAAATGTTGCCCACTCCTGTGCCTGAACCCATTGTTACAACCATTGTGCCAATCCTCTCATAGAGTGCCTTCCTCTTTCTGTTGCCCCATTGCTTTACCAAACATGATGACCTTCCCTAGGTCTCTCCTGACATTATGTCCAAAGATAAAGTCTTGCCATTCCTGTCTCTGAGAAACCCTCTAATTATACTTCTTCCAAGACACATTTGTCCTTCTCTATGGTAGTTCTCTATGGCACCTGCAATACTCTACTCCAGTACCACAATTCGACTGCATTGATTTTTCTGTTTTTCTAATTCAATGTTCAGTTTTCATATGTATATGCAGTAATGAAAAATACCCTGGCTTGAGTCTGCAGTTCCTCAGTCTTCAAAGTAGCATATTTGATTTTCACTATTCCAAAGAAATCTTGTGCAGACCTAACACCACAGATTTGCCTATGTCATTCATCTTTTGTGTCTCGATTGTACTTTGATTTTGGATTCAAGTAAGAACAAATCCTGGACAACTTCAAACTTTTCTCCCTCTATCACGATGCTACCTGTTGATCCCCTTGTGAGGATTTCCCTCTTCTTTCCCAGGGAGTCCTAATCTGCACAGAAGGATGCATCCTTGCTCCTCATCAACAATGTTTCAATTCCTCCTCACTTTCAGCAAGGTTGCATCACCTGTACACCACAAATTTTTAATATGCCTCCCTCCAATGCTGATGACACGTTCTTCTTCATATAAGCCAACTTCTCTATTTGCCCAGCCTAAAGATTGAGTATTGTGAGAGTATACAATCTTGACACACACCTTTGCTGATTTTAAACCATTGTAATATCCCTTTTATTTCTAAATGTCTCGATTCATATACAGTTTACACGGGAGCACAATGAATTGTTCTGAAACTCCCATTTTTCTTAAGGTTATCTATAGCTTGTCTAATGCTTTGGTGTAGTCATAAAACATAAGCAAACATCTTTCTGGTGTTTTCTGCTTTCAGCCAAGGTCCATCTGATATCAGCTATGATATCTCTTTTGGTATGATATCATAGGGTCATATGATATCATCCCAGCTATGATGTCCTCTTCTGAATCCAGCCTAAAACTCTGGTAGTTCCTTATCCATGTACTGCTGCAACTATTGTTAGAAGATTTTCAGCAAAAATTTACTTGCATGTGATATCATTGATATTATTCCATAATTTGAGCATTCTACTTAGTCACCTTTCTTTGGAATAGGTACAAATACTTATCTCTTCTAATTCAGTTGGCTAAGTAGGTGTCTTCCAAATTTCCTTGTGTAGACTAGTGAGTACTTCAGTGTTTCACTGGTATACTGAAGCATTTCAGTGATATTTCATAAGTCTGGGAGGCTTGCTTATAGCTAATGCTTTCAGTACAGCCTGAACTTCTGTCTCCAGTATCATTGATTCTTACCATAATGCTACTTCTTGAAATGATTGAATGTGAGCTAGTTCTTTTTGTTATACTAACTCTGTGTATTACTTACATCTTCTTTTGATGCTTCCTGCATGGTTCAATATTTTGTCCAGAAAAATCTTCCAAGCTTGCAACTCAAGACTTTCATTTTTCTTAAATTTTTTCAGCTTAAGTTTTGCTGAGCATGTTGTTTCTTTTTGGTTCTCTAACTTCAGGTATTTGCACATTCCATTATAATATTTCACTTTATCTTCTCCACCTGCCCTTTTGAATTTTCCTTTTTATATACTATATTTGAAATTATGATTATCATTCTTTGCTTTTTTTCCTTCAGCTCTCTAAATCCATCATTTCTTCCATTTGCTTTAGCTCCTCTGAAATTAAGAGTAAGTGTCAGAGTCTCTTCTGGCATCCACTTTGATCTTTTACTTTATTATTTGGGATTTAATATATGATTGCTCCTTCAACATGTATTGTATGGATTCTGATCCTTTGATGACTGCTGTTGGTGTGGATTTCATTGACATCTCACTTAGATGGTGCTTGTTTAGAGACAAGCCTCTTAAAACCCAGACACTATTCTATTTGATAACAGAGGACCATCTAAATTCTTTGTCACATTTTGCTATAGCACCTATATCTTCTGTCTTCCTTTCCTCAGGATGAACATCAAGAAGGGCCATAAGATAAGAATTAATTGTTCTTAAGTTGGAGCTAAGACTAGTGTGGGCACAAAACCCATTTTGGGGTCTATGCTTTTTTTTAATTACCTCTTTCTTCATCGTTTCTTCTTAGTCTGGAAGTTCCATTGAAACCTGTTTGCTTTGGGTGACACTGCTAGTATCTGCCACACCAGTGACATAGCTTCTGGTATCACAGAAATACACAAGTCACCACAGTTGGTCCAAGTGACAGGCAAGTTGTTGTTATTCCACTATTCCCCTAGAAATTTCACTGAGGCGAAGGACACTGAAAGTTTTGTCTGTTTTTTTTTTTTTAGATTTCCTATTCTCTAGAATGCAGATTCTTTACTAATAAGTCCAGAGTCATTGATATTTCTGCTGACTAGATCCAATCAGAAAAATGCATCCATGTAATGGACCAATGTGAACATTTTGTAGAAAGACTAGGCAATCAAAATTCCTGCAAACAAATTATGGCATAGTCCCAGAGAATTGTTATAATTCTGGGGGCAGGTTGTGAAATGTACTGTTACCCATGCTAGCTGAAGACAAACTTCTTCTTCTGGTCCTTTGAAACTGGACTTAAGAAAGAAATCTTTGGTTATATCCACAGCTTTATACTTGGTACCAGGAAAAGTATTCATTTTCTCAAACAGTGACACTACATCTGGCACAACAGCCACATCAATGAGTTAATAGATTTGGAGTCACCAAAAGGTGAGTTTATTACAATCCACTACCATATTCTCCACAATCCATCTGTTTTCTGTTTGGTTACTTCTGACCACCCCCAACCCCACCCCCAGGCCAAACAGGGAGTTAAGTAGGAATGTGAGTTAAATAGGTGAATCAAATGGAAATATTGAAAAAGGAACCACCACTCTTGAATCCTTCAAGTCCTTGACTGTGGCATTAAGCCCTGCAATTCCTCCAGGAATGCAGTATTACTTTGGGCTTACTATTTTCCTAGGCAAATGCAATTCTTGGTTTCCTTTTTCTTCCTGTTGTACAGACCATGTTATGCATTTTAGGGATCCAATCTGGTGATTCTACCACATGTTGAGAATATCTACTCCAATTATGCCTTCTGGGACTGGAAAAATGAAGACAGTGTGAGTTCAGGGACTTTCCTGGTAAGTTGACTTCCATATGTCCCCACTCTGACAGGTGGTTCTTCAAATCATTTTGAATCTCCTGGAATTCGTGTTAATTCATGACCAGAGATCATTAACCCCTTGAGAAGTCTGATTTCTTCCTTTCCCCCTACTTGGACTGTGATCAGTAGTTTGAAACCACTAGCTGATCTGAGAGAGAAAGATAGGGCATTCTACCCCTGTAAAGATTATAGTTTCAGAAATTCACAGGGGAAGATCTACACTGTCCTACAGGGGCTCTCGAGTTAGCATGGACTTTGATGGCAGTCAATCTGGGGTCATAGTAACCTCTTGAGTTAGAACATTGAATAAAGAATCTGTGCCATGTGGGCCCATATGAGGAAACTCAGACTAATCCAACTTGATGTTCCTTGCACCATATTACACATCCTCAACCATTTTGATATGTATTCTTCAAGTTTCTGCCTGCAAATATTAGAAAACTAGCAGTTCTTTACAAGTATATCACACGTCTCCCTGAGTCACCATCTGCACATTGACTTCAGGGACTTACTGAGACATAATTCTCTCTAGAGGTCTATAAACAATCATGGATGGTAAGGGGATTTACTAGGGTCTTTCAAACATATCTTGTAAAGCATCTGCTCAGATCATGTTCTAGGTCCAGCCTCTTGTGGCATTTCAGCATGCTCCATTGGACAAATCACCTCAAGTGCATGTGGCTTTACAGATAGTAGGTTGATTTCCTCAGATGGCTGGAGAAGTCCCATGAAATCTAGAGGCTTAAATCTCCAATTTTACTGATTATCAGTCCATAATATCCTATCTCAAGTTTCAGGATTTTCCCAACCAATGTCCTCATTATAACATCAGATGCTGTTCTAGGCTGAGAATTCCACTGGCAATGTAATTCAGCTACTCATTCTATAACATTCTGTTACTAGAAGAGAGAAGGCTTTCTTTCATCAAACGAATAGATGTTTTCATGCCTTTTATACAGAGCTTGAGTAGTGCTTGCCAAGGTCCAAGTTCATCTCTGTCCTTTCTTACTTTGTCTATTGTAAGGAGTCCAGCCAACCAGCTTTCCTGTACATCTCATCCTTACAAAATTCTGCAGAGACCAAATGCACAATTATGCAGAGCCTCACTTCTTGCAAACCCTTTCCTCTTGGTGGTGATATTTCAGAGAGTAACTTTGCCTCTCTTGTCTCTACTCATGGTGGCAGATGTATCTGTACCAGGGAGGCAGAGGCAGAGTTTTCAAGACCTTTGGGTTGAGTCAGACTTGAGAACAAATTCTTAAGTTTCATTTCTATGATTTTGTTTCTCTAGAATCATCCCTGGTATGAAAGTTTTAAGTTAGGTTCTCTAGTGATGCTAAACCAGAATATTTAAATGTGTTTATAAACAGAGACATTTATCTCAGAAAAGGAATTCCTATTGTGTGAGTCATAGAGCCAGAGAGATCCTAATCCAGTTCAGCTCACCTTTGTATGTCAGAGGCCAGACTGAAAGCCTTTCTTGATTTTCATGGTTGCCAGGTCAAAGAGTCAAGCAGCAGGAAGGAGAAGGGCAAGGCCATGTAGTAGTGACATTTGCAGCAGAGGCAGCTCTGGTGGCAGCAGCTGTGAAAGCAGGGACATTTCATGTGGCAGCTGCAATGGGCCACCAAGGGCAGGTGTAAGTGGAAGGCTAGGAAAGAGGAGGAAAACTGGCAGAAACCTGTGCAGAATTCACACCAGCAAAAAGGAGAAAGAACACACTTTGCAGCCCTCACTTATATCCATATCAAATATGCCACACCCCATGAGGCATCATCAGGCTGGAGGCCCCACCACCAAACTGCAAAAATTGACACCTATTTATGTCATTGAGTCTTGGTAAGGTTTGGATTTTATTAAACTATAGTGTGTAGTCAGCAGAGGATTTTTGGAGGGGAAATAATACGAAGCTTAAAAAATTCATCCCAGCTGCTGTGTGATTAGTGGAGGAAGGAAAGGTGATAGAAACAACAGAAGCAGAAGCACCATGCAGGACAGTGTCTCCACCTCTCACGGGCTCTCAGAGCATTGAGGATTCAGGCCAGGCTGGCTGCAGAGCTCATGTGGAGTGGGCCAGGAGATGTGGGAGGTTTATCTGGAGACACCAGGTGAAGCCTATAAATCCCATTTTCCACCCAAGAACATCAAGTACAGAGTTTGAAAGATGTATCCCTAGTCCAAAAGCTTCTGAACTGGTTTTCCATCGGTTTCTAAAGCCTGCCATGTCTTTTCTACAGCCTTGAAGGGAACATTTGCTTGATAGGAGCATTTTAAAAATGCAAATCGAGGTAAATGCCTGCTTTGTTCCAAGAGCCATGGCTAATCGACATCACTTATTAACCATCAATCTGCTTCCCCAAGTTTTTGCTTGTTTTCCGGCTGCTGAGCTCTTCCCTTCCTTACTTGGGCTTTACTGAGTCCTACCCCAGTCTTTCACAAGACCCTCATGGCAGAAAGCAGTCGAGTTTCTGACTTCAGGCTAGCAGACAAGCTCGAAGTAACATGCAACAAACATGGCATTTGTTTGAACTCCTTGCTTTATATTAAAATTTTATATGAGGTTGCACTCTGCTTCACAATGTATCTATTTCTGTTTCAACTTTTTAAAACTATGCTTTACATTACAGTTAAGTAACAGAAGGAGAAGGTACAGATAACAAAGAAATTACCTACTTGAGTTAGTGGAGCTCTGGAGTCTTTTTGTGTGCTATTTTTGTTTATCCTGGTTTGAAAGTGAACACCCCGATCACCCCCTCTCCTTCCTCATCAGTCATCCACACGGCCAGACTAGTTACAGGATGCGGGGCTGCACTGTCTGGGTATTGTGGCACGTGGCGGAGAGGCGGCACCGAGAACAGGGGCATGAATTTCAGAGGCCAGCAGAGGACTCGGGGATCAGGCTGCGTGAGCCCAGGACAGCAGGTGACCAGGGGCTATGCATGGAGGTACCTCTGGTTTGAAGTCAGCTCCCTAGCCCCCAGACATCCAGCACACTGCAGTCAACAGGGGCTCCAGGCAAGCACCTGGCTGCTGAGGCTTGGTGGCATGGTGGGTGGGCGGTGGGTGCATGGTGCCCAGGGGTCTGTGCAGCCCTGCACACTTGACCTGGCTGTGCGTCCCGGAGCGGATGCCCAGCTTCTTGATTCCTTCACCAGGTGCCCGTTGTGCTGCACCAGCAGCACGGTGCCGAGGAACAGCTGTGGGCGGCTGGCCAGTTGGAGTCATCATCCAGCATGTTGTTGGCCACTTGTCGCGGATGCAGTGCAGGCGTGGTTTGGTGCACTATAGGAAGCCCCCGGCTGCTAACTGCGAGCTCAGCCAGGAGAGCTCCCCAACCGGTCCCGGAGAGAAAGGTGGGACAGACTGTGTCTGTAAAGATTGACGCTGAAAACCGGACCGGCCTTTTCACTCTGTTCTGTAGGGGTGTAATGAGCCTAAATGAACTTGAGCGCCAAGAATTTAGTTTAGATTTTGAGCTACCTGTCCTCAAAATGTGGGTTTCAGGTACCGATTATTGCAGAATCAGCACTGGTTCTCTATATTCTATATGTAACCTGAAGGTGAAGGTCATTTTCATTATTGCCGCTTGTGTTAGTCCGAGTAGACTAGATAGACAAATTCATGAACACACATATGGATATAAGAGGAAAGAAACTTTGAGAAAGCACCCAACCCAGTCCCCAAGGTCCTAAGTCCGATATTAGTCCCTATGTCTGATACCAGTCTATAAAGCCTCCTTGCGACTCATGAAGCACTTGCAATGGCAAAGGGACAATCACAGGCCATTGGGTGCAGACTCTTGTGTATTCAGTGGCAGTAGAAGCATTCCAGCACTGGCAGGAGTCTCCCAAGGATCATTGTTTCTAGGGCTGAGGATCCTTCAGCAGTATTCAGTTGTGATAGGAGCATCTCAGCGCTGCCAGGGGTCTCTCTGTGGTTTTTCAAGCTTCAGAGGTCTGGTTCCATCAGGGCAAGCCCATGTGGCTTCTCCTCCGGCTTCTCCAGTTTATAGGACTCAGGGTCTGCACTGGCATCTTGTCTTGTCAGTAGAGCATCTCTAAGGAACTGAGTCTATGGTCTCTCACCTCCACAGGGGAAATACCATGAGGTTTCCCAGAATTCTCAGAAGAAGTCATGTCCACATGAAGGTCTCATTGGCTATCTTGAGGTTGACAGGCTAGACTCCATCCCTACACTCCCAATCATGAAATTGACACCAAAGTACATGACTGCCATACATGTGTGGAGTAGTTTAGCGATAAAAGTCCAAAGTGACTTGCTTAGAAGATAGTACATAGCTATCACCTGGTGGAGTCAGAATCTGAGACCAGGAGTGCTTGAATCAATGTTTCTGTGCACCACTGCACGCTGTAAAGTGACCAGAATTTAACATTGGTAAAGTGGGACACCATTGACAGGGATGGGGAGAGGGAGTTTGGGGGTAGAGGGAGCACTTTCCCTTCCCATTTTCCTGCTGTTCCCTAGCTTATAGTGCATTCTTTCCAAAAATTGGGAATTTTTTAAAACGCCACTGGATGCAGGAAACATTGTTTAAAATCAGGACCGTCCCACCAAAAGCAGGACATCTGGTCACTTTATCCTTGGGGGATGACATTTCAACTTAGGGCAGATTTAGTGATGTCTGAAAATCCATACAAAATAAGGCCACGACTCCAGTGGGTTGGCCCAAAGACAACCTCCACCTTTAGTATGGGGGAAAAGGATGACAGTGGGGCCCTCAAGGAAGAAAGTTGACAGAGCTTGGGATTGGTCCTTGATGCGGGTCCATGACAGTTGGGTCCAAGAGTCTGACTCCTGCTTCCATGAGTGGCCATGGTATTGGGGTTCTCCAGGCAAAGGCAATTATGCACTTGCACCGGGTGCAACTTGGGGTCAAGTAAATGAAGACACTCAGCTTTGACTAGAGTGGGTTGGTAAGAAAAAGTAGTATGCACAATCCGGTTAAATAGATGATAGTGCAAAGACGCAGGGAAACCAGAAATCAGCCACGTATATCAGACAATGTGTAAGAATTCTCAGGATGAGGCAGGAGAGGCTGCAACTTAGCGGACATCTGTGGCACACTTCAGGAACATGGCACACTGAATTCATCAGGCTAAAGTCGCTGAAGATCGCCCCAGCTGGCTAGACAGGTTTTGCCATTCTACTGACCTGGTACCCAGGTGACATTCAGAAAGAGAAGATGAGATGTTCGAGAGATTGTAGTAGAGAGTTGCTAAGAAATCTAGCAGGTGTCATTACAAAAAAAAAAATCCCACCTGCTTCATTATTCTCCAGAGCAGGATTCTACATAGGCTTTAACATGGAGGGATAAACACCCTGCCTTGTGATCTGTCCCCTTCTCCAATTCTAACTTAAATCATAATGCGATTCGATTGCAACTCAATTGCAGCTCAATTTCTGACAAAGCAAAGCAACAGATATTAGCGTCTAAATGGTCACCCTTATGTGTTAACATTTTATGAGAAATGGAAAGAGCACTGTCTCAATCCAGAGGCAGATGCAATCACCTTCTTTCTTTTCTCCCAAGTTCCAAAAAGTATCAAGGGGATAAACTAGACACTAGGTCAAGAGAAGCATCTTTGAGGGATCCCCATTTTTTCCCCAATAGAACTCTTGATATCTTGCCATTTTGCACTCTCTGCTCTCCTCCAGGCTAGGTGAAAAGCCAGCTTGGCCCATTTTCATTTGTTCAATGTAACAAGAAGCTCAGATTCAGGCAAAGAGTGGAATGAGTTCATTTACAACCTCAGGGCTGGTAGTAGAGTCTCCCAGAAAATCTAAAACTAGCTGAAAGATAGGAGATTAAAGACTAAGGGTAAATTTCAATCACTATCCCTAGGAAAAGGTTAATCTGGAGCTTCAGGGAACTAATGTTAGAGCAGAGATCATTTTGGGTCTGTTCAATATGTTTAAAAGGCACTCACTTCCTAGGGACACTGAGGATTCTGATTTTGTATAGGATCTAGGAGAGTTAAAAGGAAGAGAAATTTCTAATAAATCACTTAATAATTGCTATTTTTAATGAACATTTACTGAATTCTTCTCCTCTACCAGGCCCTGTGGTAACTATGCTTTATATAGCTCATGTGATTTAACATCTCAAACACAAGATGTTCTGTTTTTCAGATGAAGAAAGTGAGACTCAGAAGATAAATTGTCTGGCCTGAGATGATGCAAGTAAAAAGAGAAAAAGGAAAGCAAGCAAGCACTGCCTGTGTGGCTTTCCTTTTGGATTTATGAAATCTTAAATCTCTATGAAACAGATCGCCTCAACTTTCTATTTCAGAGAGTTTGATGACTTAGAACCACCGCCTTTGCATTACCAACTCAGTGTGTTTATTACTAAGTCTCTCAGAAAACAGAGAGAGAAGAGTGGTCTTGATCCTGCAATTCAGGTCTGAAGAACCAAATATCCCATATCCTTCATCATTACGTTTTATTATGTCTGCAGGCTACTTGTAACAACGTTTCTGCTATTGTCTTGGGCTGACACTTAACTATTATATTGTGTCAAATCATGCATATGAACAGATTGGGTTTCAAATCTAGTTAGAGCTTCCTTATGAAGCAATAATTACACTCTTTTCTAAAATCACGAAGTGACAAATGATAAAACTAAATGATAAAAATGTCCTAAACTTTGTCCACAGCATTTTACAATATTCAAAATATTTCAACAGGGGTATTTTCACTGTTCATTCTCAGGAGAACAGTCTGTTATTATTCCTAATTTACAGAGAAAGCAGAGGCATCAATGCCTCCATTTAGCAAAAGGCCTGGAACATTTATTCATTTTTCTTCTAGTCCAATGTCTCTTTTTTAGGTTTTTAACTTTTATTATTGTTATATTTTCATGCTTCTTATGGGTTGCAGAATTGATCGCAAACTCACACTGACCCCAAGCACAATGAAATGAACCTATAACATTTTCATTGATTGATTCTCAAAGGTATAACGCGAGGCCTTCCTAGTCTATCTGAATCTAGAAGCTCCCTGAAAACAGCTGCAGTATCAAGGCAACTTGCAAGCTGTTACTAACAGATAGGTCATTGATAAGTTTGAGGTAAAGGGTAGAAAAATAGCCAACATCCTTTAAAATTAGGTACTACTAACTGCCTTTGCTCTAAAGCAGAACCTCTTCCCACATTTGTTTAGGAATCAGAGATGATTTCATTGATCTGGAAACTGAAACCAGCCCTTTACAGAAGTAGGTGGGTATTAATCACATTTTAGCTATAAGAACAACACATTTGCCTCCCTCAGAAGACAGATACAGTGAATCGCTTTGCATTCCCCAACTGAAGTGCAGGACTTTGTTTTTCGGCACTTTCTGAAGTCACACTATAACCAGTCAAGAGAATTATCGAAATCTGGCCTCAATGAACTTCTAAACCATTATGTTCTCCAGACCATCATCACATTTTTTCCTATAGTGCAATCAGAGAGAAGAGTACTTAAAGTTTCTGCAGAGACCAACACAAATTTGAATCAGAAATGAATAATGTATGGTACCTGCCCCACACAAAATTCAGTGTCTATTATGGAAATTAGAAAAAATAATCTACAAATAACCTTTATGATGAGCATGGTATGTCTTCATGATTTGTAATTAGAGCCTCTGAGCTTCACTTACTCCTTTATTTTAATCACTAAAATCTTGCTCAAATATTGAGATATAGTTTGCTTTGAATGAGGAAAGGAAACAATGAGGTTTTCCAATATGGCATGCAATTGCTGAAATTTAAGAAATGCATAGCTCCATGGAGCAACCATTGCCCAGTAAGAAGGAGATGAGTGTTAAAGATTTCAGGCTCCAGAGTTAGAGAGCCTGGTTTCTTCTTGCCCCCTTGACTTACTAGCTAAGATCATGTTGTCATGCTCAATGCAGGGCATGTCTTTCTGCCTCCATGCGAGTTAAACGATTGCCAGTGCCTACTTCCTCAGAAATAGACATGCTGTTCCTTCTTGGATAGTCTGTTCTTAGTCTGAAAGGGCTGCTGAAACTGGTTCACCTTGAGTGACCCTGCTGATATTTGAAATACGTGTGACGTAGCTTGAAGCTTCACAGCAACATGCTAATGCACGTCATCACAGTACAATAAACCCATAGGCAATTGGAGGGCATTGAACTAGGAAGACATCAAAGGATTGATACATTTGAAGTATGGTGCTAGCAGGAAATATTGAAAGTACCATAGACTGTTGAAAGGACAAAGAGGCCTGTTTGAGAAGGCTGGCTAGAATGTTCCTTAGAGGCAAAGATGGTGAGACTTTGTTTTTAGAATTCCAGTCCTTGAAAAAGAACATCCTGTCTGATAACAAGGAGGGGTGGTGCAAGAAAGGCTGCCTCTCAACGGGATGCATTACCACAGTTGCTGTATCAAGGGGCTCACTCACAGCAGGACTTGGGAGGCTGCTGCAGGGCCAGGCAGGGTTTTCCTTAGTCAGACCCAGGGTTACTGTGCGTCAGAACCAACTCCATGGCACAGAATGGCAACAGCATGCTTTGGAGCTGCAACAACCTGATCTGTAAACAGGATCATGGCACCCGCCTCCTTGATAGTGGCATAATCGAATGGGTTAATACAAATGGAATTCTTTTAAAAGGCCTGACACATAGAAACACTCAGTAAAATGTAGTCACTGATATTCATTGTTCTGGCATTGTAAATATTTGTAGCAGTACTAGAATTCAGATTAAGCTGGATTAAGCAAGAAAACAAACAATGCAGCCCGGAGGTGATTGATTATCCATTGGAAAGTTCTAGATCATGAGAAATGGGATTTAGGCTATGGAGGGACTGTATTGCCCAGGAGAATGTCAATAATGCACTAAGAGATTGAAAAGTCATGTTAAATTCTGTTTTTTTTTTTTTTCGGAAAACTTCTGCCCATGTGTATCATGGTGTCTCTGAGGGGGAAGAAAGAAAATACCAACCAACAAATTATTCCAAAAAGGAACACAAAGAAAATAATTACAGAGAAAAAACAATCCAGACTCTCTCCATTCTTGATAACAGTGTTAAGTGAAGGTGACTCTGGCAAGGTGGCAAACGCTCTGATGTCATCAGAATTGGCTTTTCTTTTTGAGATGAAGCCATCGAAAACGCACAGGGACAGTTTAAAGAACAAGCAAGGTGAGTGAGCAGCATTAAAATGGGAATGAAAAATAGCCCGGAAAAATGCTATTTATTGTAAAAATTGCTGGCATGCTTACAGCCGCTTTGATCATCTTTGCCTCAAAGAAAGCAAAGCCAACAAAGTGAAGTTTCAGAAAAAGGGCAGTGAAAATGATCAGAGGCATAGTCAGTGAAAGAAAGTCTTTATCCCTAGAAGGAAAGAAACAATTGAGGGGAAAAATAGGGACTTCATAGAGATATATTTGATAATGAATGGTGAGTAGTGGCCATTCAGGTGCTGCCCTCTCCCCTGTCCCAAATGACAAGAATGAGAAGGAATTTGAAAGGACTGAAAATAGATAAATGGCCATCGTATGTTTAAAGCCTCAACTGGGGAAACTTGCAGCCTCAGGGTACTTTTGAAGCAAACAATAGAATGACTTTCTAAGAAGTTCAAAAGTGTTATCCTTATCCAGGAGTCACTCATCATCTAGGAATGTTTGCTGCAAAGCACGGGGGCGGGTGGGGGGGTAGGGGGAGAGGTGCAATGGTCCGCTCTAGGCCCTCCAGACTAGAAAGCCATTGCTGTCGCTGTCTACAGAGGCAGTCCACTGAAAGGGAAGCAGAGGAAAGATAAATACAACTGAATCTAGTTTGCCCTTGGGATTCAGAGAATACTACAAGATTGGGTTGAGGAGAAACTTCTGGAATTTAGATCACATAAGAAAAATGATCTTTCCCTTGCCTTTCCACTACATCTTTTAGGTGCAATGGTCTTAGCTACCAATAGAATAAGAATCTATTTACATATATATATATGTATTTATCAGGTGACTTGCTGTGTCAGCTGACTGCTTTCATAAAGATCCCCTGAAATCAAAATCACTGCCAATGAGTCACTGCAGACCCATAGCGCCCCCCCAGGGGTCCTGGCCCCTACAGATTCCAAGCTGGGGAATTCTAGCAAAGAGTTCTACTCTGTTGTCTCTGGTCACTATGAGTCAGAAAGGAGCCCATGGGAGTAGGTCTCGGTCTTCAATGGTTGTGGTAATGATCCAGCTATACCACTCACTTTGCAACTATCCAGTCTCAAGTTATTTCCCTCACAGTTTTAGTGCCCTCCTTATCAGGAAAAAATGAAAGCAATAGAGACAGTAAAATACAGGAAGGTACAGATTTCATGAGCCCCCACCCTGACCCCAAATCCCAAACAGAACTTAGGATGTGACACAAGTATGTAAGTTGTTTGTAAATTTTTCATAAAACGCAATTCTGGACAAAAAACTAATAAAAGTTTGGCGGTTTTATTATGAGATGACTCCAAGCCTGCCTCTGATTGTATCTGTGATCCCAGCATGAACTGGGCAGCTGGGGCCGCTATTCGTGAAGTCGTTGCAATGTCCAAGCTTGCACTCTCACCATGTAGAAATTCTTTGTTATAGAAGCTTCTCCCCATCCTTGTCCTTAGCTAATTAATAGCAGTGGTAATAAAAGGTCATCTGTTATTCATGGACAGGTGTGTACCCCTGTCAAAGGTCTTGGCTAAATCATCTAGATTGTCGCTAATAACAATGCTAATGACCCTCTGCATTAGCTTCTGGTTGTAAAACATCTTTCCTTGATGTTTGTTCAATATTTTCATGAGAATTAGAAACATCTATTATAGACTCGAGGATACCCAAGTACTTAATGGAACACAGTACTGTAATTCATGCTGGAGGCGAGGCTGAAAACAGACGTACATGAAGTCCTGCCCAATGATAGCTAAGAAAGAGAGAAATGTAGTCCTGAATTATCACTGAGATCATCCAGAATATATCTCCCGAGGAGTAAACAGATGCACTAAAGGAAATCATGGATTTCCAACCAGACTGAGGTTCAGCCGTTTTACAAACAGAATGGAAAGCATGTTTTGTAGGTAAATTCTACAGCCAAACTATTTTGGACCTTTGTCATCATTTTTTATCACTATAAAGAGATGCAATAAGAAATATACAAGAACAGATAACTCTCAGTCATCAGGAATGTGAATTAACCAATAAGAGTCCCTAATTATATCCAAGAATCTACAGTGAGCTTTGAAGAACTGATAAAATAAGTATTCTTCTTTTACAATGTGTTTCTGAGTGCCATGCTTAGGAGTTCTAGGATCGTGAGGGACCCAGGAAAATGGGTGGGCAGAATAGTTTGAGAGCGTTCTACTAGTAAAGCAAACCCAACTCTTGTTCTGCTCAAAGTCTCTTTGAACTAGGGGGTTTGGGAGAGGAGCACGTAATTCCTAGATTCTCAGAAGGCAAATGTTTCATTCATTTGATACAAATACTTCATTCTATCCAAGTTCCTGCAGAAGGACATCATGCTTAATGAAGCAGGAGATGCATGAAAAAGTGGCAGAGCCTCCAAATGCTGAGCGGACACAGTGGCTATCACCGTAGGTAGAAACATAGCAATGATTGTGAGCGTGGAAGGATACCAACCAAGGCTTTATTCTGCTGTACTTGACAAAACTTAAAAGCAACAGCATCAATAGCAAATCTAAAAATATCTTTCTGAAGAACAGTCAAATCAAACATGCAGACCGGAAGATAGCTTGGTGATTTTGTCTGTACCCCTCATATTGAACATTTTTAACTTCTCTGAACACAGTATCCGGGAATCCTGGTGGTGTAGTGGATGACTCGGCCTGCCTAACTGGAAGGTCAACAGTTCAAACCCAATAGCAGCGTAAAATGAGCCTTTCTGTTCCCATAAGATTTATGACCTGGGAAATCCATAGGGGCCAGTTCCACTCCTTCTTAAAGGGTCCCTAGGAACTGTCATTGACTCAATGGCAGTGAGTTTTGTTTTGAGTTTTAAAGCTGCACTTGAATTAACTTGTATCATCCAACATAACCTAATTGTATATAGAATCCATAATTTAGTGCAGTATCTTAGCTTTACTCATCCCCATTCAGACTATCTTGAGCTTGCTCCCAATGACTGATCTGCTATTCACATTCTAGAAATGATCTGCTGTTTATGATCCCTCTTTCTTCTTTATTGTATCCAATTTACCACCTGAAAATGTCCCTTTATTTTAATTATTCACTAGAACTACTGCTTCCCTCTATTCCCAATGTTCATTCACTCATTTGTTCATTTCACAGATATTTTGGTTTCACCAGCTATGCACCAGGTCCTGTTATAGATGCTGAAGCCCACAGATAAGATAGACATTTTATCTCTCTCATTTTTCTGTAAATGTGAAAAAAGTAGAGTTATAGTACAAGAAAAAAAGAACAAACAAAAATATAATTTTAAATCGTTCTTGCTATTAATGCTATAATTGAGAGTTGGGAAATATTTGTTTCTTTATGTGGAATGGATATGGGAAATCTGCATAAGAAGATTAAACTTAAGCTAAGACTTGGATTTGGAGAAGAATCTAGGCATTCTTAAAATCAGGGAGTACATTTAATATGTATTAAATGTATAAGCCCCCAATAAAATCTATATTAAAAAAGTGGGATATCTGGTCACTTTATGCTAAGACTATCAGAAAACACATATTTCCAGTGGTCTTAGGAACTAAGCCACTGCTCCTCTATCCATCTCCAGGAGGGTCCGCCCACATTCTGATATGCCCACCTACAATTACCTGGCATGAAGACTGTTCCCCATGCTGCACCATGCTTCAAGACAACATTTATTTGTTATTAGAAATAAATCTTTCACAATCTATAAAAAAAATTCATAGAGTAAAGAACAAATTCAAAGCCATAAGACAATAATCTTAGTGTGTAGAGATTCATTAGAACTGGACCAAAGTGAATGAGAAAGAAAAGGAAATCGCATGAAATTATAAATGTAGGCAGGAGATACATATACATAAATTTAGGCCTTGGTAGGAAGGTAAGTGTGAAACTAGGAAACTTGGAAGTTGCTGAAAATGAAGTGGAAACATAAAGATCAATATTCTAGGCATTGGTCAACTGAGACGAACCAGTTTTGATCATTTCAAAACAGAAAACTGTATGATAGACTATGCCAGAAATGACAAAATCAAGAGGAACGCCATTTCATTAATCTTCAAAAAATAATTTCAAGATCTATGAAGAAGAATGTGACATCAGGTTTGGAAGAAAGCTGATTAACAACTTGTGATATGTAGATGACAGCCTTGCTTGCTGAAAGTGAGGGCTTGAAGCACTTGCTGGTGAGGATCAAGAACTGCAAATGCAGTACAGACTGCATCTCAGTATAAAGAAAATCAAAATCCTCACAACAAGACTAATGAGCAACATCATCATCAATGGAGAAGGAGTAACTGAAGGATTTCATCTTGTGTGCATCAGCAGGAAAGGCTCGTGGGAACAGCAGTCGAGAGATCCAACTCCTCTGTGTTGCAGTAGTTAAATCTGTTGCGCTGGACATTGTTAAAAGTGTTTAAAAGAATAGATGCTACCTTGAGAACTACAGTACAAATGTTTCTTAGTCATGGTATTTTCAATTGTTTCATATGCATGTGAAAGTTGGATATAGAATAAGGAAAACTGAAGAAAAAAATATGCATTTGAATTATGTAGAAGAGTATTGAAAGTACTATGTATTGTCCAAAGAACAAACAGATCGGTCTGGGAAGAAGTAAGTCACAATGCCCTTTGGAAGCTAGAATGGCCATACATTGTCCCATGTACTTCAGACATGTTATCAGAAAAAAACCAAAGCAACGTGGGCTGAGCCCCCGTGGTGTAAGTGGTTGAGTGCAGGATTGCGGCTCACGGGGTTGGCAGTTCAAATCCAGTGGCAGCTCTCAGGAGCAGTGCTGGGTAGCGGCCACGACCACCAGAGGCAGTGATGTAAAAAAATAAAAAGCGACTCAATTTGTATGATTTTATATTCTTTAAGTTCACAGACAAAATGAAGTCTAAAAGGATAAGTTTAAGATTTTAAGGTCATTAACTTAGGATTTCCCAAAGAAATTCTGATAGAACAGTTCTCACTCTCTTGGAAGAATAAGCAGGTGCGCTGTCATGGTGGGGATAAATAGTTTGGTTCAAGTTTCTGGCCTTTTAATGACCAGTGCTTTTTTCAATATTCGTGAAATTAATTTTAATATGCCCCCAGGATTGCCCATGTCTTTTGAGAAGACCTACCAAGATGAACAATTTAGTATGCAAAAAAAGACATTTACCCAAGCCTTCTGACTTTCTTTTAAATTTAATTGGCCTGCAACTCCTCCTGGAAGCAATTCTTTATCTTGGGCTTTTTCCTTTTGAAGAACTCTAAGGAGACTAAGACAAGATTACTACTGAAACAGCTTGTCTGCAGCCAATCACTCATCATATGCACATATTTAACTATCTTTTGTTTAAGATAAGATAAATATATAAAATATATGTTTTGTTTGAGAAAAGCCCATAAGTATATGAAATAGAATCCTAGGAGCAACAGTTCTTAACTTACTCTTATATAGACTCATGTATTCAAAATCAATGTCTACATAGGGTTTTGCTTTGTTTTATGTGCATATGTTGAAATTGACCAATTGATACCAAAATTATTTGCATTCAAAGAGCCAAAACAAGCTGCAAAATTGAAAACAAAATGGGATCATTAAACTGCTAAATATTATAACTCATTAAAAAGCTCAAAAACTGGCTGAGTCCTAGTGGTCTAGTGGTTGCGTGCAGGACTGTGGCCCACAAGGTTGACAGTTCAAATCCAGCAGCAGCTCTCCAGGAGCAAGGCTGAGCTTCCTACTCCCACCAGGGCAGTGATGCCACACACAAAAAAAGGTCTAAAACTATACTAATCAAGAAAATGTGAAACAGTCCAGAAGTTCAATAGCAAGCTCCCAAATCATTCCACATTAATAATTTGATTTATGACAAAGGTAATACTATAGTTGAGTGAAGAAAGGATAGTATTTTTACTTAAGGTGCTAGATAAATTTCATATTAATGCTGAAAGAAATTAATATTTTGTGAGATCACTGACCTCGTGGGAGTAGGAAGCCTAGCCTTGCTCCTGGAGAGCTGCTGCTGGATTTGAACCGTCAACCCTGTGGGCCACAGTCCCACATACAACCACTACGCCACAGGGTCTCAGCCAAGAAATTAATTTTATAGTGTGTTTTATGCCATAAAACAGGATTCCTGATGACATAGTGGAGCTCTGGTGGCATAATGGCTATGTGTTGGGCTGCTACCTGCAAATTCAGCAATTGAAAACCACCAACCACTCTGTTGGAGGAAGATGAGAGGTTTTCAGTTTCAGAAATTCACAGAGGCTGTTCTACTCTATCCTCCAGGGTCATTATAAGTAGAGAAGTCTATAAATCACTGTAAGAGAAATGACTTGATGGCAGTGAGTTTAGAGCTTAGTTTGAGTGAAATAGTTGGCTGTGCATACAGTTGCAAACCACAAGGTGAGTAGTTCAAGCCACCAGTTGGTCCTTGAAAGAAAGATGAGGCTATCTGCTTCTCTAAAGATTTATTGCAGGGGATCATTATCAGTCTGAATTGATAGTTAGAAAGGTTTGGCTGGGTATGGACCCTTGAACCCATGTCTGAATAACATTATACTTCCTTAATTTGTGTAATTGTAGAGCATTAGAGTCTGAATGTCTTAATAATTTAATTATGCCAGCTTTGTTTTTATGCTTCTAGATTAGCTTGGCTAATTTCAGCATTTTGCATATCAATAAATTTAGTGTCACCTGGTCAATTTATAGGGAAAAACAATAACCTTTCTGGGATATTGATTCAGAATGCCAAGAATCTATACATATTGTATTCTACTCAATATTGAATCATTGGGTTACTGATCTACAAATATGGCATACTTCTCCAGGTGCTTCATTTTGCTTTGTTTTTAATTACTTTAGTAATAATTTATATTACTAAGATACATCTTCAAATGAATTTTTAATCCCTATAGTTTTGATGGTATAGTGGGGAAGAATTAGACAACTCCCACAAGCTTCAGGGTTCAAACATCTGAACAGTTCATGAGCAGCTCTGAGGAAGAAAGATGAGGCTGTCTGCTCCTCTAAAGATGTAAAGTCTCAGAAATCCAAAGGAGCAGATTTACTCTGCCTTATAGAATTACTGTGAGTTGCAATTAATTAGGTGGCAAGGGGGTTGGTTTGATTTACAGCATAATCTAAGAAGCCTTGGTGCTACAATGCTTAAGAGCTCATATGCTAGCAAGAAGGCTGGCAATTTGAACCCACCAGCGTCCAGAGGGAAAAGATGTGGCAGTCTACTTCCAAACACTTTGTGGAAATTCTATGGAGAATTTCAACTCTGCACTACTGGGTCAATATGAATTGGAATTAACCTAGCAACTGGGCTGTTGGCTTTTATGGTAGCAGATGCTACACAAAAAGAAATTTCAGGTGAATGTTGGTCCCTAATGTAAAAGAAAAACAAAATGAAGGTTTATGAAGATAAAATAACACTATGTATGTACATATATTAACTTGAGTGTAGACAATAACTTGAAGTAGGCAAATTATTGCCTTAAAGGAAATAGCCAATACTGAAAGAAAACAATTGGTAAAATGTACTATAATAAAATTATAAATTTCTGTAATTCAAAACACACCTAAGAAAGCTAAAGCTCAAGCCAGAGAAGCAGATAGTGCCTTTCTGGATCAGTCCAGATGATAGACTTCTGCTGAAAAATGGTGTTCCACCATCTGCGGTGCTTTCAACATTCTATGTCTCTTCACTGTCATGAGCATGATCCAGTCTCATACATTAGGTTCTTTAAAGGGCTCGGCATAACTCTTCCAAGTCTCCCAGAGTGGAGCTTTGATCTATAATTTTGACTGTATGTGTCTTCCAAATTCTAAAAGTTCAGATCCATTTCTCTTGCACTTGTTAGTCAGGTCAGGGCCAGTATGAATTTGTTCAAAATTGGGCTTCAAAGGCAAATGAGATCTGTCCATACATCAGACTTCTGAACCTCAGAGATTGCCTGTATTAGTGTGATAGTGTAAACTGCAATAACCATTTCTGAAATCTGCTTTGCAGTAACTAATCAAACTAATCCATTGCCATCGAATTCATTTCAACCCATAGTGACCCTATGTAATGTTTCTGATACATACATCTTTAGGGAACAAATAGCTTTTCCTGTTTCTTGCTCACTGGAGTGAATCCTGAATTTCAACCACTAGCTTTGCAGTTAGCATCCATTGCTTTACCAGAAAGAATCGCCAGTTACTACGAGAAATCCCACTGCTGAGTTAATGTCCAATGGAAATGTGTGTCATGTGTGCAAAAAGACTTGCACAATGCTATTAATATTTTTGTGTGTTGCTATTGAAACAGCTGTGATTCATGGTGGTGTTATGAATGGCAGAAAAATTATTGCTCAATTCTGCACTATATTCATAATGGTTCCATTGAGTCCATTGTTCTGCTTCTTCTCTCAATCTTCTGCATTCAGAAGGGTTCATTTTCCTTGGCCCTGTACTTTACCAAGCAGGATGCCAATTTTGGGCCACAGTTTCTCCTGGAGATGTATCCAAAGTAAGTTAATACCTTTCATAAAAGCACCATCTATAATAGAAAAACTGGAAACAACTAAAATATCTGTTAACACTGCAATGCATAAATAAATTATGGTGTATCTGTGCAATGGAATACAGATCAATGAGAATAAGCAAACTATTGTATATGCAAAATATGTTTGAAACCTCTAACTATATTATTCAGCACTATATGCCAAATGCAAAAAATATATACAATATGTTTATGAAAAATGCCCAAGCAAACAAGTGTGGTGTTAGAAGTCAGGCTAGTGGTTATTTCTAAACATTGGATTAGTTCTAAACATAGCAAGGGGCATGAGGGGAGATGTGAGATACTGGTAATGTCATGTTTCTTAATCTGAGTCATGGTTTCATGAGTATTTTAATGTTGTGAAACTAGTTTGTGTGGAAACTTTTGATTTGGGAACTTTTCTGTGTATATATATGTCATATTTAAAATAAAAATTAACTTAAATGCTGAATTTTAAAAGGAAGAGAGTTCTCATACTGGCCAATGTGTTAAAAAGGAGTTTTATGTGTTAAAAAGGAGGAGGCAATATAGTAAATGTCATGTTTTCGATGGAATGGAACTGGTTATATTGGTTTTGGTTAAATTAATTATAATCTTAATTTTCTTATGCTGCTTAATATTCTCTTTATTTCCTTTGTTCAATTTTATAACAGCAATCTCAACAAGCTACCTGACTTCAGCATCTTCTCAATATTTAAATTCAACTTTTATCTCATACAATGTATTTTAACATCTTGTTTTCATTTTTTAACTTTTATTATGAGCTGAGTAAAAGTTTGCCAAACAAATCCATTTTCTGTTCAATAATTTGTGCACATTTTGTTTTATGTCATTGAGTGAAAGCCTCACACAGTAGCATCATGTCTCCTACTTCCTCTTGGCATTCCAGTTTTCCTTCTTTCTTCTCCCCTAACTGATACAGACCTTGTTGTTTGTTTTGTGTTTCATCTCAAGGGGCTGGTCATTCTAAAGAGAGCAAATCTTCCGAGTGTCTTTCTTCCCTTTAAAGGACTGGATGTTGTTTGGTTGAAAATTTAGACAAAGCTGAACTCAATATTTTCACACTTGAAGGGTGTTTAGGGGCATCTTAACATTTATATTAAAAAAAACAGATTTATATTCAGCATATGGATTTCCTCAAGAATGAAGTGACTTTGTATGGTCAGCATTATTATATTTTCATTTTTTCCTTTTGACATTCAGAATGCTCCTTTGTCTCGCCGTTTTTGGTCACAGAACCTAACTCTTGATAGCTCTCAGGGGTTTTCCACCTTGGTCTACTGGATTTATTTACAAATTTTAATATAGTTCATGTTCATTACCATTCACATTCATTTATCATTATAATTATCACTGACCCCATTTGTATTCAACAACTAATGTCATTTCTGATATTGTAAAATACTGTAGCAGTGGCAAAATACCATATCATGCTAGACAACACTTACAATTAAAAATGAATAGAGACAGAAGTACAGAGGGGTAAAGACCTCAGAACAAAAGACTTCACAGAAAAGATATCAAATAAAGTATTCTCTTATATTCATTCTAATAAGACATGGAAAAATTAATTGCCCAAAGCTCTGAGTTCATGGTATAATATTGAGTGAGCATGTTAACCAAATGACAATCTTAAATCTAGAAAAACACCCTGATGATTATTTTCTTTGTTTGCTTATATGTTGTATATGCAAAATATCTCTTATCTTGATTTTACACATGCCTTTTGTAAATATTACTCATCAACCCCCTAAAACGTTGTATTTGACTAATGCACGTTGTGACCCTCAAGTCTACTTTCACTCACCTTTCCTCTTCCTTTACTTTAATCTCTTTTCAAATTCCCATAATTTCAATTTAAGTACTGTGCTAGTTATGTATTCTTGTGTCAACTGAGGAGGTGTTTAGGATATGACTCTACTATGTTTATACACATTACTTCTGCTTATTGTTATAGATAGAATGATTGATAGAAATTACTATTGGGAAGTATGAAAATAGGGAGTCTGTATACCTTTGAACATTAAAATCGGATCTTTAAATGGGTGTAGAACACTCTTTTAAAAGAAATCTCTGGAAAATATGCTCCATTCAATACTTGGAGTACGGAGGACATTTGTATTTTAAGAGGCTTGTCTACAAGTCTGTTTACAGACTGGGTGGGGGGAGGGTGGGCACGGCTCTTTGGATTTTTGAATTTTGAACTAGTCATTTCAGCCTGAATGTAGAATAATAATCTGAAGCCAGAAAGATACTCTCCCCACCACTAGAACTGAACATTAAAGAGAGCCTTCAGGCAGCCTGAAATGCTTACTAGGTGACTGCCTGGAACCACTTGTTCAGTGGAATTGGGAGAAACACAGAAAAAAGAGAGACAAGTCGAGTTTGACACTGGCACACATGAACCTGGTTCACAGGGACTAGTGGAGAAAACAATAATAGTGGGTTGACTGGTCTGAAGTTCATGACCTTGCCCAAGGGGGCTATTCTTGTTGAGAACTTGTAAGGAGGCCCATGGTTGAAAGACAAGGCTGGCACTGGGCACCCTGGTGAAGCTCAGTGAATTAGCTCATATTGAGGTGACCAGGACACAACCAGATGAAGATAAGATTTTTGAGCCTGTGAATTGGTGCATATTGCTGCTGACTTTATGGATGGTCTTTCCTGACTTGCTTTTGCTTATAGATATGGACTCACAAGGTTCCAACTGAAATGAAGATTCTTCACATCAAAGAACATGCTTGTCTTCTCAAAGCATTGGGTTGATGTGAGATGTGTAGAAATTGGATACCCAAAATTGGGGGGGATGAAGGCATGAAGTGGCTGGCTTAGAAACTTTCATATGTGGGGAATAAGTTAATAGGATTATATAATTGTGGTGTAGATTGTTCACATAATTACAATTGTTAAGTATCAAATACTTTAAATTTTATATTAAATTGTTTAAAATACTTTTATATTTTATTTAACAATAATTTTTATTGCTAAATAAAATATTTCAACAATATTCTAAAATAAAATATTTTACAATATTTTAGATTGTTAAAAATACAATATTTTTGTTTTTGTTCACTTAGAGATTATTATGCTTAAATCAGACTGATTTAAACACATTTTGAGCTATCTGTTTTTAGTTTTATCCTGTTAGGTACAAATATGAATCTATTATTTTTTGTTTAAAAATTACATTTGGCTAAAGAGTTGTGTGAAAGTGGCCAGTTGACCAGGGGTGATCTGTGGTAGTTACATAATCTCATGCCAACTTGAGGGTATTGAGTGACAGAGTCGAGTCTAACCTATCAATCAGGTCACAGCCTGATGATGACTCCTTGTGAGAATTCTGGAAACTTCTTCTCTTTCTCCCTTGAGATGGGTCACACTATCTCTCTGCCTTGCCTTCTTCTCAAGAATCAACTTTGATGATCCAAACTAATGGCCGTGAAAGCACTGGAAATGGGTCTACAAGACTTGGCACTCACTGGCTGTGGATTATCCTGCATTCTGTATCAGAGTGAGTGTATGTGTGTCTGTATGTGTGTGTGTGTGTGTGTGTGTGTGTGTGTGTGAATCTGGAGAGGGATTAGTATCAGATTTATGGGCTAATACCAGAATTACAGACTTGATCTGGACAGGGCTGGGATATTTTCTCAACATACAATTGCACTTTGATATGAAGCACTCTCTTAAATATACCTGACTGTCTCTGGATTCATTTCTCTAGTCAACCCTGTTAAACACAAGTATGTATCTTGCACCCAACTCCTTCCTTTCCAAACGTTATATCTGAGATGATTTAGACCTTCATCACTTTGTGCTTAAACTATTGCAATGATTAGCTCTATGTTTTATTTAGCATAATAACAATTTCAGAATAACAGAAAAGCCTTATTAAATACAACTATTTAAGCCCCACTGATCTCATTCAGTCTCAAGTAAATTATGATTCAGAGTGACTCTAAAACAAAATAGAATTGTTCCTTTAGGTTTCAGAGACAGTATATATTTATGGAAGCAGACACTCTCCTCTTTCTCCTGTGGAGTGACTGGTGGGGTTGAGCCATGTGGTCAGTTTAACCTTAATCCATTAAATTGCCTAAAACATGAAGCCAATGATCCAGTTTGCATTCTAAAAGTTACTTTCAAAACAAAATAACAATCCTCCATATACCAAGCTGAAATAACTGAATAAAATATTCAAGCCTCTAGCTGCAACAGTGAAGGATTATTTGAAGAAAACAGTGAATAACAGAGAGACTATCAATGGAACATAGTAAATGTACACCAAGTCACTGCACCAGTATTAAACAATTTCAAAAGAACTGAAGATATATTATAGCTGCACTTGATACTGAAAGGCACTAGCAAAACATAAGCCTTCAGGAATTAGCAAAATACCGGTGATAGTGTTTCAACAAGCTGGCGAAGCACAGGAAACACTCAGTAGTCCATGCCAAGAAATTTGGAAGATGGTTATCTGACCAATCATAAAGCATTTATATTTAGGCCCATTCCAAAGAAAGATGACAGAAGAGAATGTGTAGAGTATCTAGTACTATCTTAAATGTCATCTGCAAGTGAATTTGTGGGAAAAATATTTGAAAATGGAAGCATCTCCAGGGATTACCAGAAATTCAACCTGTATTCAGAAGGCATACATGGAATAAAGGGTATCAGTGTTGACACCAAATGGATCTTGACTAAAAGAAGAGAATACCAGAAATATATTTACTTGTATATTATTGACTCTGCAAAAGCATCAACTGTGTGGACCATTAGAAACTATGGGTAACACTTCAAAGAATGGGAATTCCAGAATATGGCATTGTGCTCATGTGGATCACAGACCAAGAGACAGACATTGGAGCAGACAAAGGGGATACAGTGGAGTTTAAAAACAGGAATGATTATATTATGTAAAGAAGTCCATGGCATCAGCATCAGAGAAAGGATATTTACAACCCATGATACTGTCTCAGCCAGAGTTGTCGAGTGAAACAAAACCAGAGCCTCTTATACAAATTGACATAAAATCTGACTGTCACAGATAGACTATATGTTACATAAACTTGTTTGTTCAAAGCTCCTAAGTTTGAAACACTGATGAATATGAAAAAAATCAACCTTTTGTGTGAATTACAAATCAGTGTAAAGAGAATATAAACCCTTTCACTGGATCAATAGATGATGTCATATTAAAGGGGCAAATGATTGAAATTGTCAAGGATTTAGTTGTTCTTGAATCCATAATCAGCACTCATAAAATCAACAGCAGTAAATAAATCAAAGGACTTATTGTGCTGGACAAATTTGCTGCAAGCAACTTACTCTAACGTGAAAAAAAACCTATCTAATATGTTAAAAAGCAAAGATATGACTGCAGGGACACCTGATACCCGGCTATGGCATTCTTAACTGCCGCATAAAGGGTGTGAATGTCAGGAAATTCATAGGAAGGTCACAGAATAACTGATGCACTGGAATTATGGTCTTGGGAAAGAGTATTCCAAGTTCCAAAGGCCACCAGAAGAGTAATGAATCTGTCTTGAAGGAAGTACAGCCAGAATATTCACTGGAAGTGAGATTTACTCTCACATACCTTGGACAAGTCATCAGGAGAATCTGGCTTCTTAGCGAAAGGCATCAAGAGTAGACAGTCAGCCAAAAGAGGAACACCTTCCATAGGACATGCTGACACAATGTTTACAACACTTAGCTCAAGAATAACAGTGTGAGCACAGTGCAGGGCTGGGTTCAGAACAGATTTAGCGATAGCCCATATTCCACCTTTCTGACTTTACCTCTCATGATGCTGTTCTCTCTAAGGATGGTCTTCCCCAAATGCCTTGTGCTATATACTACACTTTCCTTAAGCAATATCTTCCCTTGAAATGGCCTTAGTTATTTCTACATTTATCCATGCCCAGCTCCTTTTTTAAACCCACCCCCTTTTATGTCCATAAAAGTTCTGGTTAACCCTCAAGACCTTATTCAAATTGTATGTTCTTCAGAAGTTTCCTCAAATCACTGGTCTAAGTTTATTTCCTCTATTTCCCCATGTCTTCTTGCTGTGGTTCTATTGAAGTATTTATAGTTATATGACTTACATCCCAAGAAAGTCTGCCTTCCATTCTTGGAAATACAGCTGTAGAGTGAAGAAATGATGTGTCTTAGTATCCTCTTGCTTCTTCACTCCTATGTTCTCTTTGACTGGTATCAGATGATTGATAATTATTTTGCCACTTATGGCAATAGGCACATTAATCATTTCCCTAGGGCTTTACTAGAACCCTGGTGGCATAGTGGCTAGACATTGGGTTGCTCACGCCAAGGACAGCAGTTTGAAATTGTCAGGCATTCTACCTTCATAAAGAGTTATGGTTTCTGAAACCCACGGTTCTACCCTGTCACCATGAGTTGTGTGTCACTCTGAGAGTCACTATGAGTCAGAATCTACCTGTCACTGTGTCTTTTTAGGGAGAAGGGTTCTACTTGAATTATGCCACTTAAATGTAAAACAATGTTGAATAGGATCATATATAGGTAAGTGAAAACCAGTTAAACATCTGAGGTTTGAATTCCAGTTCTGCAAGTTACAAATTAATGGTTCTCATATTCTTGACTATAAAAAAGGGTGCAGGGAAGGGCTGAATCAAGCCTGCACTACTAGAAGCAAAGTCCAGAGGATGCCAGTCCTAGAAAAAGGGCATCGCCCCAGAGATGAGACTGCAGTCACATAGTCTTGAGAAATATCAATGCCTCTCTCTCTCTCTCTCTCTCTCTCTCTCTCTCTCTCTCTCTCAGATCTGTACTGTGTCTGTGCTTTTCAAAATTATAATTCATACAAAATGCAGAGGCCATCAATTCTAAAATAACTTGATTCAGAATAGAAGCAAGCAGAAGAATTGCATGTAGTATATGTAAGTATAGTTTCAGGAAAATGTTTCAAGTGTGAGAAAGTAAGTTTTAGAAGTGCAATATTATACAAAGAAGTTTCAAAAACTCTGCTGCCTTTTAATTCATTTTCCACAGACTTTACAGAACTCTTATGAAGTAGTAAACTAAAGAAGCTAAGTCATCTTGCAGTAAGCAAATTACTTAACTCTACCTCAGTCTTTTCTAAATTTATTTCAACCTTGTTTCCTTAAATGAGATAAAAACACACTTTCTTTTTTCTTTCACATAGTACTTATTGACCTGCTATAACACACCGCTCTTCCAGGAAACAGGTATCAGGAAACAGACACTGACAATGCAGTCTCTGAAGTTGCTTTACACTCAACACTCTGATTCTTTGACTTGGGGAACAGACCAGCTTGAAGTAAAAGCATTGTTGCCTGCTGGCAAATCCTAAACATATCAGAAACATCCATACGGAGACAAGGTGTACAAAAGTGCTTTGAGAATCAATTTTCTTTTTTCCTTTCCTGTCCTACTCTCAGATCTTTCTGTTTCTAACACACTTATATACTAGAATTCAAAAGGAGAAAGCTCCTCAGCATGCTCACTAACTGGGGCAAGGCAATTCTTTTTGCTGGTGCAGGGTAGACTTGCCTTTGATGGTCATGCAGACTTGCCCAGAGCATCCAGGGCTGCCATCGCTGTATTCTCCCTTCTGAATCAGAAATTCTGCTACCTCTCTGCCCAGAAGCTCCTTCCTGCTGCCAGTGGCTCTTGGAATACCCCTCAGAACCCACTGGCATCAAACACTCTGCTTCCTGCATCATCCCCCTAGCAGCAAAATGCTTTCTCAGCCACAATGAGAGGTTCCTGGAAATGGAAACCATCACCGGATGG
The DNA here is from genome assembly GCA_004026705.1 of Nesogale talazaci. NCBI lineage: Eukaryota > Metazoa > Chordata > Mammalia > Afrosoricida > Tenrecidae > Nesogale > Nesogale talazaci. The sequence goes on along the minus strand of PVJH01002065.1, from coordinate 143,976 downwards.
GTAAAAAAGCTTCTGACTATAGACAGTCCCCAATCTGGTGTGCACTGGTCATGTATTTCCTTACTGAATGCAAAATTAAGACATGCAGGTGATGAGCATAAAAAAAAGACAAAGTCCCTTGTAAAAGTCCAATTTCTAAAAGAACAAAAAACAAATAACCTTTACACTCTCCCTATCTTGATAGATCCCAGAAATTCCCAATGCTTAGAGAAGGAAATACCTCTTCCCTTCCGGGTCAGAGAAGAACGGCTATGTATCTGTCAGCACGTGTCTTAGCAGAAGCTGCAAAGACCTGTGTGTTTAGGCAAACCTGGCCTTTGACGAGCCTCAGAAGCCACATTGGAACACTTCTCCCAGCAGGTTCGCAGGTATGCTCTGGGTTGGCTCTTACCCCCAAGTTTGAGTTCTTTCTAGCAGCCGGGCCTTGGTTTTTCTCTGCTGGACTCTGGAATCTGAGGCCTCCCATTTTGTCCTTTCTAACAAAACAAGGTCAATAAACAGGAGCACAAACTATTGTAGCCGAGTACCCGCGAATCTTGGAGCAGAATGAGAAGCTGCAGGGGCGCCGTTTTACACTATTCAAGTCCGTTTGGCATAGTTCTCCTCCTGTATCTACTTTGAACAGCTGCTGGGAAACTCCTCTTTATTGCTCTTTCACTGCGGCCCAGATAGCCTGGAGCGATTTCTCTCAGCCCTTGGTGCCAGAGAAGGGCCTTATCCTGCCTGTGGCACAAGACCACTCCTATTCTCAGGTTAAATTGCTTTTCTATTTTTAAATCACTCAAGGCCCAACTCAGTGGCAATACTGTTTACCCCAGAATTATGCTGAATTGATTTTATTTTCTCTTAAACTTCACCTCAGAACAAGGGGTTAAGTTTCTCCTGTGCTCTCTGCATGTCCGATTTGTATGCTTCCTGCCCTTTCTCCCAAAGCAGTTTTGCTTTCTGCACAAGTGCATCAATGTTCCTGTCGATGCCCATTTTAATTATTTAATTAAATTAATTAGTCATTTAATTAATCATTTAATTGCTCAGGTTGATTAGTTGTTAAGTCAAATTTCATTGACATGTAGCGAACACTGATCAGAAAAAAAGGTAGAGGACTTTATAAAATCAGTGGCCATCTTGTGCTAGAACAGTGATGATGTATAAATTATATCATGAATATGAAAAATGACAATTGATGTCTCATGCTACAATCATACAAAACGGGACAGTGTTCAAAAGGTAAAAAAAAAAAAAAAAATCAAGGAGAGAGAAAATGTTCTCTCCCAAGACAAGTACCTTCCAAACAAAGAGTTATTGAAAATATCATTGGCTTTGTTTTTCAAAGCAATAAGTCAAGAAACTCAGTTAGCCTAGCATACTAAGAATAAAACATTTCTTGATCAGAAGGCCAACAAAGATCTGAAAACCAGAGACCCTGAGAAACAGAAAAGGAGGCAGTGTTCTTGGTCTTGTTTGCCAGAAGATGGCTGGGAGTGGGACATTTAAGTTTCTTCGTGTGCTTAGGCCACTAATGGAGGGGTTCGTTGATCAGGAGTCAGTAGTGTCCGTGTTGCTATTGCAAAAATGGCCAGACAGGTAAATGACTACATATCCATGTCACCAGGGCAGAATCCCTTAATATTTCATAAAATCTGAGGCCTAAATTCAGGGGTGAATATGGACAGGAAGACGGCAGCATTGAGAAGTTGTTGCAAATATGTCACAACTAATGGTCAAGAACTATAGCTCAATTTTTCATATAGCTCAGGGAAGCTGAGGCTATATCAATACTATGCATCAAGCACTAAGGAAAATGTATGCAAATGAAATTACTTTTACGAACAAGACCGAAGCTAATGCTTCACTTACACAGAACCCTGTGATGTGCAGATGTGCATGTACAAAGACACAGGACTGACTGAAAAGTAAAAGGACAGCAATGAAACAACTATAACAGCAGCTGGAGCTCTGAAAGAAAATGCCTGACGAACATATCCATTGGTACTTCCAGTGAGTTGGAGGACTAAGCAGACAAGCTACTGAGACCCTCTAAGACATGCGAACCTCGAGGAAAGATAGCACTTATCCTCCAGGAACCCTGACCCTCAAACAAGAGGGTAAAGAAGTGAATTAAATAGTGAAATAACTAGAAGAAATTAAGTTAAAGTAGTAAACTAGGAACCAGAAAGACCACTGTAAATTTTTATAAACAGTATTTGATGAGCATTTTGTTGTTACTGTTATTAGGTTCTCTCCAGTCAGTTCTGACTCACAGTGACCCTGTGTACACAGAAACAAATACAGCCCCAATTCTGTGTCATCCTCACAATTGTTCTTCTCCTTGAGCCCAATGACACAGGAAGCAAGCTGGCAAATGACTCCACTTACCCAGTGTTTGGGCCAGGGTCGAATCAGTCAGCCCCCTGGACCAGGGAGCCCCCAAACAAGGCAGCTCCAGGCATCCCTTGGCACCAGCCTCACAGGAAGGAGATGAACAACCTACTGAACTTTGCAAACCCTTCCTCTGGCATTTCACAGAACTTATTTCCCAAAAGGCATAGCCCTGTCCTAGAGCTTATCTATCAGGGCCAAGTCTGTACAACCTCTTCCCTCAGTCTTCCAGAAATCAGGTCTGCGAGAGACAAAATTACTCACAAACCATATCCTGACTCAGACCCTGCAGGTGCACCATGAGAAAGCCTCATTCCCCTTATTGGTATATACATCCTTTGCTCAAGCCCTACATATGTCCCACCGCCTTACTGCCAGGCGTGGCTTCCCTGGCCTCACGCTTGGGCCTTGGAACTGCCCAGGAGCTCAAGATGCTCATCTCTCTTTCTCTGCTCTTTCCTTCCCCAGACTCCTTCCCTACCTCCAATAAAGCCTATATTTACCTTTCATCCCTAATTAAACTCTGGCTCCTACTCAACCTCTCATCCAGGATTCCATCAGTGCCCACCTCAGTATTGGTGACGGGCCTGGTTTTCCCATTATTCCCCACCCCTTTCCAATAATTAGAGGTGTGCCCATGATCCAACCATACTCACCTGACTGATGGCACCCTCCCCCTGCATAGCCTCTGCTCTGCCTTGCGTATAAGGGGCTGGGAGGCACCCACCACATTTGGAGGTATAGGCTCCTCTGCCTCTTTGGGCTAGCAAACCACATGGTGTCGGTGATATGTAAGTTTGTTGTGCCAACATGGCCAAAGATGATAGGTAGGTCTGTTGTGACTACATGGAGAATGAACACATGAGATCAATTGAAGGGTGGACATAGAAATGGCTTAGTGAACCCTGCCCTTACACTCTTGCTCTTGGATCTTCGGAGCAGCTGACTGCCTTGTTCATCCTGTGCCTCGACCTCCAAGCAACACTACCCATGGGACATCTAATTGGTGGACTGTGTTGCCATGAGTTGAGGTTCCTTCAAGTCCTACTTCACCACGCTCCTGGGATATACATCTCTTGAGCTGGGGATTGTCAGACTCTGTCATCTGGCTGACTGTTGGTGACCTGCTTTGCTGTTTGCTGCTTGTGGCCAGATAGGCTGAATTGCTCTACAGAGGACTGCTCAGCGGCCCTCCAGACTCCAAGGACTGCCAGTCTACCAGCTGTCTCACACAAGCGAGTTGCACCGAATCATTTGTACTGCGTTATAGATTAATTGTTTATTTCCTATCTTATATATCCTTCTAGCTATATAAATATATAAAAAGAATTACTAGTGTCCTGGTTTGGTTTCTCTAGAGAATCGTGTCTAACACAGTGTCAATCTGTGTGTCTTGGTCTTACCCACTCTCTAGGCTAAGAGAACTTAAATTCCCTGCTCCCAGTGATCTTCTGACAAAGAAGACCAAGAACACTGCCTCAGCTGCCTTCTAGGCTGGAAGGAACTCCTTCTGGAATCCTGCTCCCCATCACCTTGCATGCTGTCAGATGCTCATTTTGGGACTAGACAACTTGCTTCAAGTTGCATTCTGGGCTAGAGGAAACACTGGACCTGTGTGTTCTTTCCCCAGTCACTCCCTTGTCCTAGTGACATTCTTTTTGAGTCCAAGGCCCCTCTCCCCAATCACATTTTAGGGTTGCAGAAGTCCTATCCTATAACATACCCCTGTGTGTCCTATCCTCAGTCTACCATGAACTGAAAGGAGCTTTATCATGGACCCTATTGCCAACAATCCCTAGGCTAGCATGAACTTCTCCTGGAGCCAAACTTGCTGTATCCAGGCATACCATAAGGGAGCAGAAATACCACTCTGTTTCAGGCCCCTGATCCAAGGTTGCTTCACTTGGTAGGGGTCCCACCCAGTGAGCATGCCTCACTGCAAGTAGGGGGCTGTTTTCTTTCTTTCTATTTCATCTTTTCTTCCCCTTCCCAACTCAGGTTTTTGCTTTCTCTTTTTTACTTATTTCCATTCTTAATTTTTTCTTTCACTTCTTCTATTTTTCTGTTTTATTCTCTTTCCTTTCTTTTTCTTTCTCTTCTTTTTTTTTGTTTGTCCATACCGTTTTTCCTTTTCTTCCCCTCTGCCTAGGATTTTTTCTGTTTTGTTTGATTTCTTTCTTTTCTAGATGTTGTTTTCTTTTTGTCATGTTCCCATGTGTGTTTATCATCTTATATTATATTTCTGTATATATTTTACCATTTTCTTCCTTTTAGTTCTTTTTCAATGCTCTTTCTTGTCTCACTCAATGGGAAGTATAAGTCTGATGCACTCTGCCTAGTCACCTTCAAACCTCCTACAGCCATACCCATGGAATACGCGCCACTACAGACTCAATGGTAGACAGCTGACAACAGTAGCCAGTCTGACCTGCCTTCAGTAATTCTGCACAAATTGAACTCTGTCCTGAACTGAATTTTGACATGGCGTAAATCAAAGAATCAATAATCCTTCAGGGAAGGGTTTGAGGGTTGGAAAAATCATCTTCAGAAGTGTATAAATCTAGATGGAGTTTACATAGACCAGTTGTCAGGAACTAAATAAGTAACCATGAGGTAGTCTGCACAGACTAGGATGAACTCAGAGAATTCATAGGTACATGTGTTTTCTAATCTATTTGTGAAGTGATTTTGACTTGTGCCTATAATCATTTTGATTATTTATGTGTACCATCACATGGACTATTTAATAAATATCTGTACGAGACTATGTGATGATTATATTTTATGTAAAATTTACCTGGATGAAAGTGTAGGAATGGAGTCCAATGTATCAATTGGGTCACATATTGATGATGTCTCCTTAGATGTGTGCGCTTTTTTTTAAATAAGAAAGACACTGAGAAACTCTCTCTCTCTTGCTTCCCCTTGGTTGGATTCCACCAAATGTGGGAGTTGTTGGTGCCTGCCATGTTCCCACTGGTCTCGGATCCACACAATTGCTGTGCCCACTGGCATGGGATCTTCTTGCTTTCTCCTTCACCTTTCTGCACATCAGTGTCAAGTGATGAGAGTCTGAAGAGGCTTCTAGCAATGGACCCATGGACTTGAGTTGGACTGGGTTGGGCAACTTTTTGATATAAAATTGCTTCTAGATATAAAGTTCTTTCCATATACTACCCCACACCCTCACCCCCCAAAGCTACTCTAGTAAGACTAAAACAAGAGTAGTACTGTGAGAACTTCTCTGCTTCTATCTAATAATTGCAGAGACATATTTAAGCACCTTTTGCTTGAGATATTTTTGCTGAATATGAACTGGAAACCTAAGAGAAATAGGTTTTTAACTTCCTCTCATATGATTCATCCATAATTCCCACATAAATTTTTCTTGTTTTTTTCTTTCATTTTCAAACCCTTCTTTAATTTATGGTTTTTGAATCTAAGATGGATCTGTCTTAACTAAATCAACCAGATGATACCCCTTCCTTCTTCTAAAACATTAGTCAACCATTCACGTCTACACTTTCTTCTTCTACAAAGCTCTGCACCATTCATTCCCACAAAGTAACTCATTATTGTTAACCTGTGTGTTAACCAGGGAGAGCTACACATAAAACACCAAAATTCAGGTTTTTAGACAAGAAACACCTTATTTTTCAAGAATTCTTCTGGGTTACTCAGAAATTCTTGTCTGGTTTGTCTTCATTGTGCGCAGTGATCAGCTGCTGTCAGATGATTGTGCTACTTGGCAGTAGGTGACACCTGTAGAGCAATAAAGTTGACCTTCCCGATGCCTCTCTGCACTTTGAAGGCTATTCAGATCTTCTAAGATCACAGGAGTCACAAAAATATAAAAAGGGACATTGTGAAAAATACCAGTGATTTTCAAGTTTCTGCTCAAGTTGCATTTTTGTTGCTGTCTTTTTAGCCAACATAAACCACATGGACAAACTCAAAATCTGTGTAGTGTAACAAAGTTCAACAAAAATAATTTTTGAAGTCATTTTAGGAAACATACCAAAACTGAACATTTATCAGTCTGCAAAGGATTTTTTCTCCAAAATACGTGTTGGAATCCCAAAGCTTCTATCTGTGGCTATTATCTACATTAATGTACCCACTTTCCATAATGACATTTAATGAAGTATAATCAGTCACTTGAGGTCATATCAGTATACGATGGAGTCAACAACTTCCCACTCTGAGTTTACAAAAAACAGATTAGTCACTGATTACATTTGATGACTGAAGTCAAGGAATCTACCATCTCATAGATTGCAAGGAATCCTGCATTCTATAAACTCAACTTCCAGCACTATACTACACAATAATATGTTCAGTGTGAAATAGACAAGGACCTCTCCTTATTGCCAGTCATAGAGTTTCAATTTTTGACCTCTTTAACTATGAGAAAATAAATTCCGGTTCTTTTAGACTACCCGCTATGTATTTTTGTTACAACAGCATTAGAAAGCTAAAACACAGTCATTCTTACTCTTTTATTGACATAGCTGTCACCACATTGCAACTTTATAGTGGCAGTCTCAAAAACCCACCCATATATGAATTTAGAGCATTAGGTGTGTATACCACTCAGAGGCTGCCATGCCTGATAATGCTGCCATCTCTACAAATGCAGGGGAAGGTCATACACTTAGTACAGCTCATTAATCTGTTACCGGGGCTCTTCTCTGTAGTGAAACAAACAACGATGTTGGTATAAAAAATATTTCCAAAGTCTTACTTTCTGCTTCATGCTCTTTGGTGACTCAGCAGTGTATGAGTTCTGTGCATAAGATATGACAAGAAGATATGCAAAATCCCCAATTATAGAAAGATAAATTGAGAGTAGGGGATGATTCATCCCAACACAAGAGAATTCTTCACTTTTTTGTCAGGATCCTTTAAAATAGTCAGCTGCTCTAAGAGCTGTAAAATAAAGCTCATCACCAAACTTCCATCACAAATTTTGCATGTAAAATATAGGCATGCCTACATACAACAACACTATACAAAAACACTTATAAACCCCATGCCATCGCATGATTTCCAATACGTGAATGTTGTATTTTCAATTGTCTTGCAGAACTAAATCCATGCCCCTGTCCAGGTGGGAAAAAAGTTCTGGAGGCTGGTGATATAAATCCGGTGAAAGAGAAGAATTATTGCAAAGAATCACAATTGCCACACCCCGGGGACATGCTCTGGGTGCCCAGCCTCCCTCAGGAACCTGCTTCTTTCTCTCTGACTCCACTTGCAACATTGCCAGGATTAACTTTCCTCTCTTGATTGACATGGGCCGAAAAGAGCAGGCATCTCTGCTCCCGTGTTGTGTGTTCAAGCATAGCAATGCAGGAGGCCTGGAATCCATTAAAGGGAAGAATAGCAGGGCCTTGTCCTCCATCTCGCAGCTGGCTTCTCATCTGTGCAGCCTCCATGTTCCATTCCGCTGAGGCCATTGTGAGCCAGCAGGTTATGTAACATCCTATATAGCACTTCTATTTAAAACGCTGATAGGTGACAGCCCATATGACAAGCAGGCTTCAGTCTGTCAAGCGAATGTCTCCCATGCATTTGCATTTGCAGGGCTGCTGTTGCCTTTCTTACTGTCCATCAAGGCTGTACTGTGCAACTTGGCCCTTCCACGGGATGGGAGCTGCTGGGTCTCAGCAAGGGGTTGTCAAATGCTCCCAATTTTCCTGCCTAATTCATACTGGGATATCCATATTTATATTTATTCAGGCTCATGCATGGCATACACATGCAAGGCATCAACTTGCCAAGAAGATCTGAAGTACCTCTACTCGCACTAAACATTTCAACTCACCTGCAAAGTGCATAGGGTTATGTATTTATCCTGGCCACTGAAATGGTCTGTGTTTCCCCCCCTATAAGCAGAAATCACATTTGTGTTTGAATATGTATTTTTGTGTGCACCATGTGTACACAGATAAAGTATTTTTCCTATGTTAGCTATGTAGGTGTCCTACCTAATAGTTTAGTTTGTTTGGTTACTCTCATTCACCTATAAATTAAGTAATGGAGCACCTAATGTCATTATATCACCTTAGCATGCTCATCCAGCAATGCTAACTGATCACTAACTCAGAAGAGGCTGTGGAATCATGGTGACAAAAGGCTTACCATAAATTCATATGGGCTACGATGTATTTCAATATTTTTCCATTGCCACACTTGGCTTAGTCCCCATGTCTGCCTGGGTCACTAAAACTGGTCTGTTTCTTTTCAAATTTCTTCCAACCAAGGGACTCAACTTCCATCACTGTATCAGACATAATATGTTCAGATCCATTGTTTATATTGTCTGTCAAAAATACCATCAAATGTTTCATCCTAGCCTGTCTTTGCCTCAAAACACCTCTAAAACTTTGTTATGACAACTCACTTATGCACAACCCCACAGGTATTTGATATATTAGTGTTATAGATTCCAGTATCACAGAAACATACATGCAGCTACAGTTCAACAAACTGAGAGACCCTTTGAACATGTGCAAAATTAATATGAACGGGGCCACCAGCAGCTGTGGGGGAGAAAGCCTGGCCTTTTGAGCAGTCAGGGGTCTTGGAAACCCTCACTGCGTTGCTATGAGGCTGCATTCACTGGAGGGCAGTAAGTTTGCTTTGGTTGGGAATATTTGCATTATATAGTCGCTTTCTACTTCTTTTCCTGCATCCCTTTCATTGTTTGTGTTCAAACTCATTGTCATCCAGTCAGTTCTGACATAGAATCACCCTATAGGACTGTGGAGAACTGTGGATTGCCAAGGCAGTAACTCTTTGAAGGGATAGCTGGGGTGAGGGGTGGGGGTAGGGAGACAGGAGGGGGAATGATCTGCTGACCTTCCAACACGTGACACTGGGTGCCTTCAAGTCAGTTTCAACTCGTGGCAACCCTATGCACAATTGCTGGGTCCTTCACAATCGCGGCTGTTATTGTATTTGAGCCCATTGTTGCAGCCATGGTTGTGTCAGTCCATCTTGTTGAAGGCCATCCTATTTTCTAAGCTTTGCCGCTTTACCATGTATGATATCCTTCTGTAGTAACAGCTCTCTCTCTCTCTCTCTCTCTCTCTATTTTTAAACATTTTTATTGGAAAAAAAACCCACATTTTATACATTTCAATATTTCAATCACATTAAGAGGAGTTTTTAAATCTTTATAATAAAATGTAAAATAATTACACATAAAATGTTGAACTTTTTATTTTTCTTTACTTGTTGTTATTATTATCTTGCTTTCCCCTAGCCATCCCCTGACCCCGAAAAACAATCAATCCAGTTATTGTCACTATAGGTTTACCTATCTTTGACTTCCTATACAGAAAAACATTAAACAAGCAAACAAATAGACAAAAAAGTCAGCAATGATAGCAAAAAGAAATAGGGAAAAACGTTGCAAACAAAGTAGAAAAATATTAACATCTACAACAATGGGTCAACAGGGAGATCAAAGGTTGAGATATTAAATTTTAAATTAACTACATCAACAAGAAGCCATTTTCTGATGCATTCAGCATGATGCTAAGTCTATGCACATCCTTTACCTTTGGTCAGAGAGACTTCGCTGGAGGCTTCTCATATATACTTGGGTATAAGCCAACAGGACTATGAGCCAAAGAACCTAATTTTACCACAAAACTGCATGAAAAATGTGCTGAAATACTTGGCTTATACATGAGTCCCTATGGTACTTCTTGTGCATTAATCCCTCACTTTTTAAAAAAGTTTATTAAAAGAACTTCCAAATGAATCAGAAGAGAGATCAAATAAGATCTTGCATTTTAATCTGACGAGGTGACATAGTGGTTACATGTTGGGCTTCAATCAGTAAAGTTGGCAGTTCAAAACCAGTAGCCACACAAGCTCTGAAAGAGAAGAATCAGCATTTCTCCCCCTGTCAACAAGTTAGCCTGCAAAACCCAGAGACGGCACTTCTACCATTTCCTTAAGCACCACTACGAGTCATTGTTGATGAGATGGCAGTGAGTTTGGTGGGGCTTGTTTCTCCCATAATGATCTTTATGATGCATCTAATGTTATAATAAGGCATTTCACATCCATTATAACTGGTATCTCTTAATATTATGTCAAGAGTACATGAGACAAGTATAAGTGATATGGATTTGGTGTATTTAGTGAAAGGTTCATTTAAAAAAACACTGTATATGAGATGAAGCCTTGCCAGGCAAGCTTCAAAGGGGCACTCTTTTTCCTAGACAGATTTATTTGTTCTTCTGGAAAAATGTGCAAGGTGCTTTTAACATTTTTTGTCAGCTCCACAATTCAAGTTCTTGTGTGTGAATTCTTCTTGGATCTGGCATAAGAGCACCAGGCACTGTAGAGATATTAGACTCAACTAGCAATCATTCAATGTCCAACTTGGACAGGCATATGAGGCAATGGGAAATACCATGGCTTGGTTCAGGACCTCAAAGTAACATCCTTAGCTTTTATCATTACTTTTCAGGATTCTAAAGTTATCTTGTGCAGCAGATTTACCCAAGGCAACTCATCTTTTGATCACTTGAATGCTGCTTCCATGAACATTGACTATGGATCCAAGCAGGGAAGAAATCTTTGACAACGTCATCATGATGTTACCTACCATCATTCTCATTGGGAAGGTTTGATCTTCGTTATTTTGAGTTGTAATCTATTCTGAAAGCTTTAACCTTTGATCTTCTTCAGCAAGTGCTTCCAGTACTCACTTTCAGCCAGCAAATGTGTCATTTGCATATCACAGGTTAATAAGGCTTTTTTAAATTCATATGCTATATTCTTCACATAATACAGTTTCATGCTGTATTCTTCATGTAATACAGCTTCATGCTATGTCCTTCATGTAAGATAGCTTCTCTGCTGATTTGTTCAGCATACAAATTAAGTAAGCCTGGTGAGAGAACACAACCCTGATACATAACTTTCCTAATTTTCAACCATGCAGTAGTTCTTTTTTCTGCTGACACAATGGCCTCCTAATCCATGATCAAGTTCCACGTAAGCACAATGAAGTGTTCTGGAATTTCCATTCTTCTTAAAGGTAAACATAGTTTGTTATGATATACATAGTTGAATGGTTTGGACTTGAATAAGTTGGACATTGAATAAGGAATACAGATGAATTGTTGCCTTTGAATTGTAGTACCAGTGAAGAATATTGAAAGTACCATGTACTGTTAAAAGGACAAAAAGAATCCCTGTCTTGGAAGAAGTGCAGAGTGCTCCATAGAGGCAGGGAAAGAGACAATTTATCCCAAGTACTTTGGACTTATTGTCAAGAGAGACCAGACCTAAGAGAAGAGCATCATGTTGGGTAAAGGAAAGGAGCAGCAAAAGAGGAAGATCCTTCATTAGGTGGATTGACACAGTGGCTTCAACAATGAGCTCAGACAAGGGAAAAACCCTGCACCTAAGGATGGTGAAGGACAGGGCAGGGTTTCTGTCTCTTGTGCATAGGGTTGGAACAGAGTAGATGGCATCTAAGGAAAACCATATCAATCATTATGCTTTTCACTAATAGATTTCAGGTACATAAACAAAAGTAAAGAAAGATACTTAACATGACTTTTTTGAAACAGTAAGTATATTATTATTTTTAATATTTTAATAGCTAATTAAGGTGCTAGATACAACAGTTTAGAACTCAAAGATGTTGCTTAGTAGCCCAAGTGGGCAATGTAAAAAAATCACAAACAATAAGAGTTACTGAGGGATTCACTTAGATATAAGTACATGAAAACCTTTTTACACGATTCAGGAGAAGAAAAAAAAAGCATGTGCCTGCGATCTTGGAAAATAGGATAAAAGCTAAGGGAACCAAATTTTCCACATGAAAACGTGATAAAACAGTCTTCAGGGCAAATTATATCATGATAGAGAAATAAGTACACTGTATAATGATTAAAGGAACAATGGATCAAAGGAATAGCCATAATAAATGTATATATAATCCAAGCAACACTCTCAAAATGCATTAATCAAACTCTTATAGAGCTAAAGAGAGAATTCAACAACACTAAAATAAGAGTAGGGATTTGTATACACCATCCTCAAGGAAAGATAGATTATCAAGAAACAATTTCAATGAAGACACAGAAGAACTAAACAACACAGTGAACCAACTTGAGCTCAAAAACATCTATAGAACATTCCATCAAACCACAATACAGTACCATCTTTTCCATTGGACATGGAACCTGCTTTAGACTAGGTCATATATTAAGGAACAAAGCAGTCCAGAATAGAATCTGAAAGTATTTTAAAAGGCCATTTTTTCAGACCATAACACTATAAATTAGATATCTACAATAGGAAGAGCAAGGGAAAATATTCAATTTATAGAAACTGAAACTCGTAGTACGTAAAAATAACTGTACAATAAAACAACATTAAGAATGAACATTATTAATTCTTTGAAATAAATGAGAATGAAAATTCAATGTCCAAGTTTGTGGCAGTTATGTGCCTATGTTAATTTTATGATTGAAATGTAGGGGTGGAGTTTAGCTTGTTAATCTAGAGATAGCCATTGAGTAACTAATGAGGCCTCTATGTGGACATGGCTTTCTCCTGAGACTTCTGGGAAATCTTGCAATATTTCCCTCATGAAGATGAGAAGCTATCTCCCCCAGTTGTTGGGAATTAGTCTGAGAGACGATTAATGTGGACAAGACACACTGGCGGCATTTGAGAAGGTGGAGGAGCCGGTGGAGAGACCACACAGCTTTGTCCTGATGGAGCCAGACCTCTGAAGCTGGGGTGGCCACATGGAGACCTCTTCCAGCAATGAGTTGCTTCTGCTGTTGATGAACCCTAAGCCCTGGAGGCGAGGTGCCCTGCCATCACTCGGATTCTGCAACAACTGACGTGTGACTTCGTGAGTCGAAAGAAAACTTTATAGACTGATTTTGCACATATGGGCTAATATCGGACTTATGACGTTGGATTGGACTGGGCTGGGATGGTTTCTCCATGTCCCATTCCTTTTGTATATAAACCCTTTCCTTATATCGATATGTGTGTCCTTGAATTTGTTCCTCTAGTCTACCCAGACTAACACAAACTTGTACATGCACATAAGGCAATTGAAAATAACAAATATTGTTGTGCGGGTCCGGTGCCCCTTAGTTCTCAAAATGGTCCCCTTGCTCTTTAACACCTTAAACAGGTCTTGTGCAGAGTTGTGCAGAGTTATTCAATGCACAAACATGGAATTAGATTTCTTGACTGCAGCTTTCATGAGCATTGATTATGGATCCAAGATGAAATCTTCAACAACTTCAATCTTCTATTCATCATGATGCCACCAATTGGTCCTATAAGGTTTGTGGTTTTCTTTACATTAATGAATTTGTAGTCCATATTGAAGGCTGCTATTTTTATCTTCATCAACAGGTACTTGAAGTCTTCTTGTGCTATCTGCATATTGCAGATTGTTAGTAACCTTCCTCTGAGTCTTTGTCCACTTTTGATAGCTTGTTCTTCTTCACATAGTCTAGCTTCTCTGAATTATTTCCTTAGCATACAGATTGAATAAGTAGGTTGAAAGGATACAGCCATGATGCATGCTTTCCTGATTTTAAACTATGCGTTATTCCCTTGTAATGTTTGAAAGACTTTTGATCCATGTAAATGTTCTATATGAGCAACCTGAGGTGTTCTGGAATCCCCAATCCTTTTCAGTATTATCATGAATCCAGTATTGACAACACATTTGCATAATCAATAAAACAAAGTAAACTTTTTCTAGTATTCCTTATTCGTTTTGAGTCAAGGTCTGTCTAAAGTCAACTTTGATATCTTTTGTTCCACATTGTCGTTTGAATATGGCTTGAGTTTCTGGGAGTTGCTTGTCTATGTACTTCTGCAATAAACACATAACTTGCCCAAATGAAAATTCATTATAAACGATGTCCAGAGTCACATGGCTTCACTGGGGAGTGTATGTGGTTTTTAATTGATTATGCAAAGGCATTCATGTGTGTGGATCCTAACCAACTATGGGTGAGCATCGATCAGAAAGGGGATTCCAGAACACTTCAGTGTGCTCACATAGAACCTGTGCCTAGAGAAATCAAGACCTTCAAAGCAGAGTTGGCTCTGATTCTACACAAACTGTTTCTATAAAGAATATAGAAAAGGTCAGCAGTCTTCCAAACTCATTTAATGAAGTTAGCACAAATCTGATAACAAAACAAGGCAAAGACAGTACCAGATAGAAAACTATATATCAATATCCCTTATGGACAGATCTTTTTAAAATTTGCAACAAAATCATAGCTAGTAGACTCTGGCAACTTGATAGAATACAAGATAAACATAAAAAATAAATTGGATTTCTGTATACTAAAGCAGAGCGTTCTGGAAAAGAAATCAAGAAAACAATACAATTGACAATAGTCACTCAAAGGATGCAATGTTTAGCAATAAACCTAACTAGAGTTACAAAAGACTTGTACTAAGAAAATAACAGAGCACTTCTATAAAGAACCAAAAGAGACTTTCATAAATGGAAATCTGTTCCATATTCATGCATTGAAAGGCTTAACTTGTGAAATTAGCAATACTGCCAAAACCGATCAGCAAAATACAATGCCATCCTGACCCAGATCCTAACTTCACTGTTTAGAGAAATGGAAAGGCTAACCACTTTATATGGAGAGAAAAGAGGCCCAGGGTAAACAATGAATTATTCAAGAAGAAAAACAAAATAACTAGCCTCTCACTTACTAGCCTTAGACCTATTGCATCGCCACAGCAATCAAAACATTCTAGTACTTGTATAAAGGTCGATACATAGACCAATAAAACAGAAGAGAACTCAGAAATAAATCCATCCACCTACAGAAAACTGATTTTTGATGAAATATCCCAAACCATTACTTGTTGAAGGGTGTCTTCAACAAATTGTACTAGCAAAATTCAATGTTCATCTGCAGATGATTGAAACAGGACAAAATGAGCCCAAGATAGATTAGAGATCTAAATGTAAATCCCAGAGTTATGAAGATCATTAGTAAAAGAAAAAAAGGAGCAAACTTAAGGTCCCTAATACTGAATATAAACACACTATCAAATATAATAAGAAAAACAACACACATTAGAAGACAAAATAGATGATTAAACCCTATTAGAAATAAGACATTTCTTTGTACCAAAATACTTCATCAAAAGAGTAAAAAGATAGCCCACACACTGGGAAAAATATTTTGACAGTGATACATTGGACAAGGGATTGTTCATCAAAGAAGACATCCAGATGGCCAACTAGCATATTAAGAAATGCTCAGGATTATCAGCCATCCAAAAGATGTAAATCCACAACAATGATGAAATATTAACTTATGCTCACATTGACAACAATTTAAAATTATATACATGTATATATATAAAGCATCAAATGCAGGAATATATATATATATTTATATATATAAAGCAGCAAATGCAGGAATCCTTATGCACTGCTGATGGTACTGTAAAAGTGTGCAAACATTGTCATTAGGAATATGCTCCTGCCTCAAACAAATGAGCATTAAAATTCCACATGAACCAGCAATTCTTCTATAGGATTTATACTCTAAAGAAGTAAGAACTCAGGGCAGTGAAGCCACACACACAAAAAAGAAGAAGTAAGAACCATGACATGGGCAGAAACATGCACACACATAATTTTCACAAGACTGTTAACAATAGCAAGAATAAGGAAATAACCTAAATTATCATCAGTGGAAGAATGAATAAAGAAATTTTAATACATACATACAATGGAATACTAGCATCAGTAATAAAAATAAATATGTGAAAATACAAAGCACCTCATAGCATGGATGTACTGATGGAAATTAGTCAATCACAACAGAGCACATACAGTATAACACCGTTGATTAAGATAATGCTAAAACAAAGGTTGTCAGACCAAAATAAACAGAGTTTGATGGTTACCAAAGGTAGGGAATGTAAGATAGGGCAGACAAGTAATAGGCTGGAGGTTAGACATGTATTAACTTGAGTAAATGGGAAGAAAGCAGTCTATAAGAGGGAAAAGAGAAATCAGAGGTGAGGGGGTAGGAAAAGTTATGAAAGGGGGTAGATAAGTAGCTTAAATTGTTGAACACAAGATTGATGGTTTGAAATGCAAATCCCCACCTAATTTTACATATATAAAGTTAAAGAGGGCAGTAGAAGATGCAGTTCCAATCATAAACCAAGACACCAGGAGCTGTCAACTCTTCAAAAAGAATAAGAATGCCTATAGAATTGGAATAGTATCAAGATCTGGCACAAGTTGACCTTCCCAGCCTACGGCATAGACTTTTCTGTCTTGCTCACAGTGTTTCTCACTTGAGAAGTGACTGTTGTCACTTCCTGGATTTCTCTCCCTACACCCCAGAGTGTTTCCTGTCCTATATCTTCTTGTTTTTCTATCTCAGCTTGAATGTCACCTTCTCATAACAGAAGCCTGCCTGATCATCCTATGTCTCCTGTGACACAATTATCTCTACTTTCATCAGAACACTTTAGGTTATTTCATTTCTAATACATAAAACAGACTCTAGTGATTTGAGTAATTTATTAATCTTTTAAACATTTATATAATTTTATATAAATTTACAAATACATGCATATGCATTGCTTGGGATCTCCTTTAGACTTATTCTTTGAATATGCAGACTTTATTTGCTAAAGTATGCTTTTCTCCCCTGTGCCTCAGTCAACAGTGCCTCAGGCTTCCAATAGACAGTCAATAAATATTGATAGACCATTAAATAAATAAACTATTGAATTCTATTATTTTTCAAATAAGATAATTAAAACTCAATAACAAAAGCACCTTTAACAAGGCCATGTATGCATTCAAGAGTGGTATGGAAAACAAGATTAATTTTTGTTCCACTTAGAAAGACTGCTTTTTTGTAGACAATTAAAAGTACTGCATAACCTTTCAGTTGCCCAATAGGTCAGAAGTCAAAGGAAGAACACACACAGCATATCTAAATGGAAAAAACTCAAGAAAAAATTCAAGCTTCAAGTTACAATTTTGAAAGAGTCTATATGCAAGATATGAAATCAGGTAGGAAGCATCAAGAGAAGATGGAAAGAATAAAGACGTACTATACCAAAATGAACTAGTTAATATTCCACCATTTCAGGAGGTAATACATGAATATGAACCACTAGTGCTGAGGGATCAAGTTCAAATTATAGTGAATGCATTAACAAAAACAAGGATCAGGAACTGCTGGAAATGTCTCATCAAGCTGAAGAAGCACTGGAAGCATTCACTCATCTACATCAGGATCTTGAGAGATAACTAAACTTGACAAATGACTGGAAGATATCCATATCTGTGCCCATTCCAAAAAGGAGGTGACCCAACAGAATGCTTGTACTGTAGAGTGCTATCTTTGATACTGCTCACAAGCAAATTTTTGTTCAAGATCATCAAAGAATGTTTGAAGCAGTACATTGACAAGGAACAGCCAGAATTTCAGGCTGGGTTCAGAATAGGACATAGAATGATGGGTGCTATGCTGCACCCTGGTTGTACTGGCCATTCCTTGTAAACCTTCAGTGGGCTGGGGGGCGGGGAGGGGCGGCACAAAATCCAGTTGTCTACAGATGGGCTTTGGGTCTCCTTTCCAACCCCCCTCTTTCACATTAATATTTGTTTTGGATCTTTTCATACCTTACACCTGATCCTGCTAACACCTCATGATCACACAGTGCTCTTCCATGTGGGCTTTGTAGCTTCCCTGCTAGAGGGCTGCTTGTTTAACCTCAAGCCTTTAAGACCCCAGGCATTATATCATTTGATAGCCAGGCACCATCTGCTCTCTTGACCATATTTGATCAAATACCCATTTTGTCCACAATCATGTTGGGAAGATGAGTATCAGTGAGTGCCAGGCTATTGGAACAAAGTGTTCTTGTATCTAGGGAGGCCTTGAGGAGAGGTCCCAATTATGCCTGCTATCTTAATACTTAACATGCAGATACAGATACATTAGTTTCTACTCCTTTCATTGTAAATTAATATATTTACATATATACATGCCTACAGCAATACCTCTATAAATAACTTCTACCTTCTACTTCTTTCCTATATTTCTTTTTGCCTTCCTCCTGTTGCACTTTCTTGTTCACCAACCCCCCCCCCTGCCTTTGGCGTTAATTAATTCCTCTCAGATATTTGATCAAACCCCACCAGGCATTACACACCCTCATAGTGATTGATTTTAGTTTTCTTTCACTGAGTTTGCTGACTCCCCACTCCCCCTCTCCATCCTTCTTCTCGCGTGCCCCTCTCACAGGTACCACCAGTCCTATTTTTTTTCTCCTCAGGATTGTTTGTTCTTCCTCTCTTATATAAATAGACATAGCGCTAAAGAATGAAGAAAAAAGCAATAGATAGTTTCATGGCTGTCTGCTGACCTTTATGAGTCCAATTGGTCTGAGGAGAGGCCAAGCCCTGATTCCCGAATCAGAAGTTCATTTTCAGGATTCTTCCTCTTGGTCTTAGCTACTTTTCAGATAGTTTCTGAATGCTTCCTTCCCTGGGCCCAACTACCACGTCCCAGTTCTATGTTACAAATCCAGCTATATCATAGTACACATTGATACAGATGAGAGCTCCCCACACGTGGAATTAAGCAAAGATAAAATGCTCAGGAACAGTAGTCAGAGTAGCACTATAATGAAGGTAGGAAAGTGGTGAGTGTCAGCGGGGTAGGGTAAGGGAGAGAAAAGGAGAACTCACCATAAGGTTAGATACAGAGCATCCCCCCAATGGGGTGAATAACAGACATGTGGGTGAAGGACAGTGTAAGACATGAAATAACAAAAATAATGTATAATTGATCAATAGTTCATGAGAGTGTGCATATGGGGGAGGGAAGGACTTAAAAAGAGGAGCTGATACAGTGGGCTTAAGTAAAAAGAAAATTTTTTTAAATGTTGAATGCATCATGTGTACAAGTGTGCTTAGTGCAACTGAATGATGGATTGTTATAAGATTCATAGGAGCCCACTCAATAAAATGATTAATAAAAACAAAATAATTAAAATAAGCTAGTTAATTAAAACTAGAGGAACAAACTGACAGCTAAATAAGAGAAGAAGGAGGAAGAGGAGAAATGGAATGAGAGGTATCATTGCTGATTTCTAATGGCTCAAACAAAGAGTACCCGAAAGATGTTTACTTATGTTTCATGGAATATGGAAAGGCATTCAACAGTGTGGACCATAGTAAACTGTGAATAGCCTTGAGAAGAATGGGAATTTCACAATACTTCATGGTGCTCATTTGGAATATATATGTGAGTTAAGAAACAGTTAAGTGAATAGAACAAGGGAATACTGCGTGGTTTAAAATCAGGAAAGATGTGCATTGACATTGTATCTTATCCTCATACATGTTCTATCTATATGCTGAGCAAATCATCAAAGAATTTGGATTATAAGAAGAAGAAGGTGACATCAGGATTAGAGGAAAGCTTATTAACAATCCATGACATGCAGATGACACAACTTTGCTGATTGAAAGTGAGGAAGAACTGGCTGGTGAAGATCAAGGCATGTAGCCTTCATCATGGATCAAAACACATCGTCAGGAACCAAAATCCTGCAATTAGACTAACAGGTAATATCACAATAAATTAAGAAAAGGTTAAAGTTGTACAGGATTCTGTCTTACATGGATCCACAAGCAGTCAGGAGATCAAAAGACATACTGCACTATGTAAGTATGTTGCACAAGACCTCTTTAAAGTTTTGAAGCAAGTGTGGTGCTTCGAGGATAAAGGTGCCCCTGACTCAAGCCATGGTAGTCTCCATTGCATCATATGGGCATCAGGTGGGCACTGAATAAGACCATTGAACAGATGCACCTGAGTTATAGTACTGGAAAAGAGTATAGAAAATGCTATGTCAGGGTGCTCTGTAGCATCGATGAAACGAACAACTTTCCTCTAGTTCTTAAATGCTCCCCCACCTCCCTCCACTATCATGATCCCAATTCTACCTTCCAAATCTGGCTAGACTGGAGGTTGTGCACTGGCACAGACAGGAACTGGAAACACAGAGACCAGAGGTGAGAGTGGCGATACCAGAAGGGTGGAGGAAAGGTGGGGTAGAAAGGGAGAACCGCTTACAAGGTGTGTTAGTCCGGGTAGACTAGAGGAACAAATTCAAGGACATATCGATATAAGGAAAGGGTTTATATACAAAAGGAATGGGACATGGAGAAAGCACCCCAGCTCAATCCAGTCCAAAGTCATAAGTCCAATATTAACCCAATATGCCCCAAATTAGTCTATAAAGTCTGCTTCTAACTCACGAAGTCACAGGTCAGTCAGTGCAGAATCCTGGTGCTGGCAGGGCCCCTCGCCTCCAGGGCTCAGGGTCCATCAACAGCAGAGGCAACTCATCGCTGGCAGAGGTCTCCATGTGGCCACCCCAGCTTTAGAGGTCTGGCTCCATCAGGGCAAAGCTGTGTGGTCTCTCCGCCGGCTCCTCCAGCTTCTCAAATGCTGCCAGCTTGTCTTGTCCATGATTAAGCATCTCTCTAACTCCCAACAACTGGGGGAGATAGCTTCTCATCTTCATGAGGGAAATATCACGAGATTTCCCAGAAGTCTCAGGATAAAGCCATGCCCACACAGAGGCCTCATTGGCTGCTCAATGGCTACCTCCAAATTAGCAGACTAGACTCCACCCCTATATTTCAATCATAAAATTAACATACGCACATGACTGCCACACAAGGAACTACATATAACCTCCTTGCTGAGGGTTTGACAACTGAAAAGTGGGTGAAGGAAGATGACAGGCAGTGTAAAATATGACAAAATAATTTATATATTATCAAGGGTTCATGATGGAGTGGGGAGCAGGGAGTGAGCGAAAATATGAGGAGCTGATACCAAGGGCTCAAGCAGAAAGCAAATATTTTGAGTATGATGATGGCAACAAATATACAAATGGACTTGGTACAATGGATGTGTGCATTGATTGTGATAAAAGTTGTTTGAGGCCCCAATAAAATAATTTTTTTTTTAAAAAAAGTAACTGCCATGGACTTTTAAAAGGACAAACTGATCTGTCTGGGAAGGCATGCAGCCAGAAAGTTCCTTATTGGCAAAAATGGCAGAACTTCATCTTGCATACTATTGACATATTTTCCTGTGAGATCAGTTTGTGGAGGAGGACATCATATTTGCTAGAGCATAAGGGCAGTGAAACAGAGGAAGGCCCACTGCAAAATGGATAGACACTGTGTCTGCATTGATGGGCGAAGGCAGAGGAACCACTGTGTGAATGGAGCAGGACTGTTTAGTGTTGTGTTTTTTTTGTGCATAGGTTGTGGAGCCAACTCTATGGAACACACCAACAACATACATGGTAATTCCCCTTTTCTCAGTAGTACTTTAAATTCCCTATCATTGTGTAGATTAATAATACTATGATTAAAATCTCTTGGAGAGTAATTGTTTCTCAAAAAGCTGATTAAGTTGTCTTTTAAATGAACCAGGGATATATGTTAACTTTAGATAAAGAATAGATTTTGAGCTTGCATTTAATCATAAGCCTTAATCAAAGAATAATTATTTTTTTACAATGTGGCCCTGCTCAATAATTGCCTCATGAAGTGATCAGTGAAGATATGGGTGCTATTTCAATGTGTGGTGGAGAAATCAGAGATGGTACCTTAATAAGCAAGTTTTATTCTAAGAAGAACCAAGTAGGAGATCTCAGATTCTCCCACCTTAAATCCTACTATAGAGCTATGGTACTGAAAGCAACCCAGGTATTATTTGTAATTGCTAATGTGTGTGCTAATTTTGCTGGAATATGATTCTCTAGCTTGACAGTTATGATGTAGTACTGCCCTGATAAGAACAGATGAAATATAGCCACTTTCATGTTGATCTGTCATGAGCATCCAATCAGTTTAAAGGGAGTTTATTTGGGACTATCGCGTACATATGAATATATGTGTACTTTCTAGGGGAAAAAAATTCTTTGGCTCTGTTGCTTAATTTAGATCCTGCATTTGGCTTACCATCACTTGGCCTTCAGTTCTTTAGGTTTGAACTAATGTCTTGCCGTACT
Organism: Nesogale talazaci; assembly: GCA_004026705.1. Lineage (NCBI taxonomy): Eukaryota > Metazoa > Chordata > Mammalia > Afrosoricida > Tenrecidae > Nesogale > Nesogale talazaci. Next base: position 121,464 of record PVJH01002065.1, on the reverse strand, counting down.
GCCTGCCAATTTTGGGATTCTTAGTCTCCACATCCTCTTAACTTGAATTCTGCTTTCCAATTTAATGATTAAATTCTGTCACCAACCCCGGAAACTGTTCAAGTTAGCACAAGCCTCCAACATGACATCTGACTCAGGAAGTCAAGAACTGCCAGCCTCTCAACCATAAGGACCATTTATGTCAGTTTTTTCTCTCTCTCCTCTTCTCTCGCACCAGCACAAGGCCTTACTAGTATCCTTTGGGAAATAATATGCCATCTATACAATTTTTAAAACTCTGTGTATGTATGGGAAATCTTTTTAAACTTTGTGTGAATGGAATTAAAAATAAGAATAAAAATTATGATTTTTATTTTTCAACAATAACTCTATCTTGATCAAGAAACTTTTGGACTGGTAAGTCACTGAGACCATCTCTATAAAAGGGAGGGTCCTGGGCATATAGCCACACCAATATAGTTGTTCTTACATTATTAACCAAAGACAAGGAAATTGGTGTTCTTTAAAAATTTGGTAAGCTTTGAAAAAAAATAAGAAGTCTGAGAAAGTCAAATCAGAACAGGAAATTCTTGCCAAATTTTCCTTTTTTAATGAGATAAATCATCATGTGAAAGAAAATCCTTTATAAGTTTTCCCAAGAATTTTTACTGCTAAAATTGTAGCTAACTTTCTCAAAATACTCTGATACTAAGCAGAAGTTATCAGTTTGAAACCCTTCAAAAAATTAAGCAACCAACACATATCCAAAAAACTATTTCTATGACCTTTTCTCTGGATTCATCCATTTTGATTTAAATGGACCTTCCCCATCTCTTAATAGACATTTTTTTATTGTGCTCTGTCTTCAGATTATACTAGCAAAGCCACATTTAATCGCCTCTTACAATTCTTGCAAGAAATAGTTCAGTGAGTTGATCTCACTTGTTTAAAACTGACCTTCAAAGCTTGTTCTTCTCTGCAGTTTCTCTAGACAGATCCTTTTGGCACCCCAGCCCAGAGTTCACTCAGCTTCAATCATCAGTCAGAATTATGTAGGGTAAACAAATTGAGCTTCTATGGTGTTGGCTATTGTTTCTGCTAATGATTGATTCTCTTCAATTGGGGCATAAACAAGACTAATTTTTTTTTCTCACAAATTAATGTGGTCATTCTATAGCTATAGATTTCAATTTCCTTCTTAAAACAAGTTATCCATTTATAAACAGCTGTTTTCCTTGGGTATTATCTGTACAAACTTTTCATAAAAAGATAGTTATCTCACCATCCTTCCACCTGAACTATACCATAAATTTTATGTGTGTCCTACTTTCCATTTAGTAGAATGCAAATTATTCTTATAGGGGTCTTTTCAGAGTCATACCTTATCCTTCTTAGTGCCTCTAACTGGATTCTGTTCAGACATATTCTAAGTTATGATTTCTTATATGAATGTATGTCAGAATACAGGTAGACAGAACATTTTTAAAGGTAAAAATAGCAAATATTTATTGTTCATTCATACCACACTTCAGATTGCCTTGGCTCTGTTCTATCTATGTCGTATATAGGCTAATGAAGCTCTAGCACATGAAGTGTTGTCAGTCACTATGAAAAGAGAAGGCAATAAGAGAGGGTGTCCATTTTTAAGTGATTAGTTCTTAGAGTTCTACTTGGCAAGTGTTGTATAACACTGACACCAATTTCAACCAGCAAAGGGTAAACCACACAATATTATGTAAGTTAAAAGAGAATGGGAACTTGTCATCCTGCCATAGTCTTTGAAAGAAAAAGATTGGCATTCGTACCTGTGGAAATTAATATTTATCAACAATCCTAAACAACTACAATGATACCAATCTTCCATTCACACCAAAAAACCTCCTCTATAGAAATTTTGGACAAACATCTGGTTCTTAAGACATAATTTCATAGTTCATCCATAAGATTTCATAGTTTAAGTTATTCAGTGCACACTATTTTAAAATCTTTTCACTTGGCATTATTTTCTGTAGTCCTATAATCCTGTATTTATAAATTTTATGGCAGAAAGATATTGTATCCTTTGTTAATTATTATATCTTTTAAAGAGTTCTTAATGTGGGGCATCTGAGTGGTAACTAATAGTAACTAGTGTGTCGGTATATGTCATTGTGATGCAAGCTATTAGAAGGGATTATACAAGTATTTATAAGTTTCTTCACATGTACTGAGTAAAAGGACAGAATAGATTTTTGTGACAACCCTAGTAACATATGCCTGATCCTATTCATTGCTGTATCCTCAGAGCATAACAAAACATCTGGACTTTAGGAACTCAATAGCTGTCTCCCGAATGAATACTATTGCTTTCTAGAATTAATCCACTGATTTACAATGCCACAAGCACAGAATTATATTGCTCTGAGAGATTCTTAGAGCCTCAAAATGCATGTGAAAGTTAGATAATTAAAAGAAGAAAGAGTGGGAAAGAATAGGATTATTTAAACTGAGGTGTTGGCAAAGAAGACCGCCATAAGAACAAACAATTCTCTCTCAGAAGAAGCACAGTCCCTAGAAGAGAAGATAGTCTGACTTCATCTTATGTGCCCTCAACATGTTATCAGGAGAGTTAAGTCCATTGAAAAGAACTTTACTATGCTTGGTAAAGTAAAGGGTCAGCAAAAAATATTAAGTCTCTCAATGAGTTGGCAGGACACAGTGGCTACAACAATGGACTGAAATATAATAATCCTGAGGACGACATAGGACAGGACGATGTTTCGTTCTGTGGTTCCATATTGTAGATTAAATTCTGAGCTTCACTTCTCCTGGTTTGAAAAAGGTTATGGATGGTGATGATGAAGATCCAAAATCCATTTGCAGAGTCCTCACATAAAGTTTCCTTTGAATTATGGTTGATGATTAACTAAGGATATAAATAATCTTGCCCTCTGGCAGACTGTCTTGAAAATTAGATTACTTCTATCACTCTACACTCAGCCCAGGAAGGGGCAGTCTCTCTTAAGGGATTACCTGAGGCTTGTCCTTAATGGAGGTCATTGTACTAGGAACAGTACCAGGGTGGGGGTGGGGGGGATACTCATGAGTCATGCCCCATCAGTCTAGCCAGGAGTGCTTTGATGGGAAGGCCCTGGACCGATCTTGTAAGACCTTCTAACAATGTATACATCCCAATCATGTCTCTGTTCCTGCTACTATCATTTTACCTGTAGCTGTGTTGTATTGATCCGCCACCAATCATAAACTTGTGATAGTTCCCTTTGTTCCAAGTCCAATTTATCCAACTTCCTCATTGTGAAACCGCACATGCCATTTTGACCTCATGCTAATGGTCTTGCTACTCTGAATGGTGTTTCTGGGTTTTTGAGTTGTCATTTTCCCTTTTACGACTTAATAAATGTTCTCCTTAAATTATGTTTGAGATTGAGTTTTCTTTTGCACTCTACAATAGTACATACGGTCGTTAGGATTTGGAAATTACTCAGTGGCACCGAGCAACAACAAGAGGTTCTTTTAGAAACTTGAACTGTAGTTTTTGTTTTGTTGTTTCTTGGTGCCCTATACTTGGTGCTGGCTCATCACTGTCTTAATGAACAAAAGAAGGAAAAAAAGGGCCAGCCCTGGGCATCCTCATAATGGTTCTTAGGTTTGAGCCCACAGCTGCAGCCACTGGGTCAGTGCCTCTGGTCAAGGACTTTTCTCTTTCCCTCTGCCCCTCAACTTTACCTAACATGATGTCCTTCCCCAGGGACTGGTCTTTCTTAATAACACATCCAAAATATGTGAAACAAATCTCAGCACCTTAATTTTTTTTATAATGGCCACTGCTAAAGTCAGTTCAAATACATCTACTTCTACAAGTATACACACACATAGTAGCTACAGTTAACTCCTGCATGAAGCCAGAGCTAAAGGCAACAACTTCCCATGCAGTTGATTATCAGGGTATAATTTACAGATGACCCTGGAACAACACCTGTCTGAACTCTTCAGGTCCACTTAAGTAGGCATTTTCTTTTTTCTTTTTCTGTTTCAATTTGTGAGGGTTAGGGATTATGTCAACTAGACACTCCCAGGTAAAGATATGGGTGGAGCTCAGCCTATTAATTGCATCACAATCTGATGACATCAAAAAGTGTCATCAGATTTTTTAAAAAGTTTATTGAGCGCTCTTACAGATATCATAACATTTCATACATCAATCACATCAAGTAGTGTTGTATAAGGGCTAGCACAATCAGTTTCAAAACATTTTCTTTCTTCTTGAACTCCTTAATCTCATCTCCCCTTTATCCATCTGATTCCCCATTATACTCTCGAGTAATCTTTAGTCCTTTTATCCCCCAATTTAACAGTTTTTTTGCCATACTTTACACAACCTAATACATTGTTAACATACAATTCTGTTGATTGTTCCCATCAAGTGGGGTTATACATTCATAAATGCTAATAACTCCCTATTTCTGTCCCCATTTTCAATGGCCCCTCTCTTCCCATACCCTTAAGGACCCATTATTTATATTACTGTTTCTTATGGTTTATCTATCTTGATTTTCATGTGCCAAATTATTTTAAATATACCAATGACCATATTTAAATCTAACATGATTAATGTAAAGCAATTACAATCATAAGAGGAGTAAGGAATATTAAAAACTAGAGGATAGCTATGTGGTTCATCAGTGCCATACAGCACCCTGGATTTACCATCCCTTCCATGTGACTCTTGTGAGAAGGATTATCCAATTTTCTTTCAGGTGGGTTTGTATCTTCATTATATCCATACCCCTTCATATTGATTTGGTTGCTTGTTTCCATATTTCTGATGCCTCTCCTTTTCAACATTTTATGTTTATGCAGGTTGGTATGCTTCTTACCTGTGGGTTTTGTTGCTTCCCTGAAAGATGGCTGTTTGCTTAACTACAAGTCTTTAAGACCCCAGATGCTATATCTTTTAATAGCCAGGCACCATCAGCTTTCTTGACCGCATTTGCTAAGACCCCCATTTTGTGTTCAGCAATCATGTCAAGAAGGTGAGTTATCATACAATGCCACATTGTTAGAAAAAAAAACAACATTCTGTACTGAGATAGGACATAAGTATAGGTCCAAAGTCCATCTGCCTCCTTGTTGTATTTGCATATATACATGTTTTTTTCTTTTTTCTCTTCCCCCTCCTACTCAACTATTATGTTTACACAATGTTTGCTTCTCAGTAATTCTTCTCACATACACTTTGATTAAACATGACCAGAAAAGCTACAACCACCTCACCATCAATTTTAGAACACTTACTATTCCCCTGTGCTCATCATTGTTGACTCTCCACAAAAAGGAAGAAATCTAGATGACCAATAAACATATAAGAAAATGTTCACTATCATTAGCTATCTAGGAAATGCAAATCAAAACAATGAGATACCATCCAACCAAAAAAAGCAGAAAGCAACAAATATTGGTGGGGGTGTATGTGGTGAGATAGGAACTTTCATTCACTGCTGGTGACTTTGTGGGTATGTACAGCCACTATGGAAAGCGACTTGGTAATACCTAAAACAGATGAAAATTGAGCTAGCATATGACCCATCAATTCCACTACTGGACATTTAACCCAGAAAAAATAGGCAGAGCACAACCAGACATCTGCCATCTAATGTTTGTCACTGTAGTTTATAATTACAAAAAAAATTGGAAGCAGTTTAAATTCCCATCAATAAATAAATGGATAAAAAAAAACCTATCTGGTATAAACAAACAATGGAACACAACACATCCCTAAAAAATAATGATGAAACACTGTATCTCTTGGAAAGAGTTGGACGATATTAGCCAAGAACAAAAGGTCAGGTACAACACGAGTCCACTGAGGTAAGTCCAAACAACTGAACAGTCATAAGGAAAAATGCACACAACACACAACGCCTGCACTGAGGACCAGATATTCTGACATGAGTCAGACCAAACCCAATGATTATTATGTCATCAAAAACAGATGCAGATAATTCCTGTACTGAAAGATATCTTTCCTACCCCCTTCCATCCCCCCCAATAAGTCTTAAGGGACCATACAGGGGTAGGGGAAGTACAAAGGGTGGTGATGGCACTCTTATAGAAAGAGGGTAAGTTCAGTTCAAGTTAGGCTTCTCTTGAATCATGGAAGCTGAAGAACCAGAAGTAGGATGATGAGCAGAGGCAGCAGGGGGTATAGATTCATGAATGCGGAGGTCCAGGGCCATCTGTAGTTTGCTTACATTTCCTGGGTTAGACAGGTGATGCAACAGGAGATCCAGGAGCCAGATGCACGGTCCAGCTTTGGCAGAATGGGGAAAGAGCAGGGTACTGTTTATGTCTCCAGAGAAAAGGGGGAGTGAAAGTAGACCACGTTCCAGTGTGCTAATCCTTGAGGGCAGTGTTTCTGCTCAGAGCAGCTCTTTCCCAGAGGTGAGTGCAGCACAGGCCTCAGCTGGAGACATGACTTCCTCTCCTTAGATGACAGCCCTATAGAGAACATCCCTTAAGATACAGTTTGGAGAGAGTGGTCAGTCTGACCCACTCACATGAGCGCAAATCAAGAGAAAAACACAAGAGAACAGTCTTCAGAGTAGAATCACAAAAGAATCCCTGAAGAATCCCCAAAGTAGACTTCGGATCCAATGGGCAGAACTTGGCACCCCATCTGAAGTAGTTGGTGATTCATTACTCACAAGGGGGCCATATTGAAGTCTAAATGCATAATTGGGAAAGGGACCCTAAACTGCTCCATCCTTTACTACAGGAATAGCAATGGGGCCTCTTAGGATGCTCACCTTTGGGAACTGAATGCCAAAGACTGAAATGGTAGGTCAGTGGAACCCAAGATTTGTGATCCTGAAAGGGATATTGGACTGGTGGTTTATAACATCTCCCTCTCTCTATTTAACAGAGAGATATTCATCTGCTCTATAATGGAATCCTTGTTAGACTTGTGACTATGGGTATGTTGTGGGTTTTTTTTTGGGGGGGTGGACAGGGGGCTTTGGGGGGGGGGGCTTCGGGGAAGGCTTATCTAGGCAGTGAGAGGTGAGCAGGAAGCCATAAGCCTTTTTATATGAAAGACTGAGCAGTCTTTCAAATCCTCTTTGGCCTTCCTCATTTTGCCAAAGACGGACCGTGCATCTGGCTCCTTGATCTCCTGTTGCATCACCTGTCTAACCCAGGAAATGTCAACAAACTATGGATGGCCATGGACCGCCGCATTCATGAATCTATGCCCCCTGAAGCCTCTGCTCATCATCCTGCTTCTGGTTCTTTAGCTTCCATGATTCAGGAGAAGCCTAACTTGAACTGAACTTACCTCTTTCTACAATTGTGTAAGCCATTGGTCGATGTAAATTTCTTTCAATCTGCAGCACATAGAAGCATCATTGGTTTTGCTTCTTGGGAGAACCTGACCGAACACACCTAACACAAGCATCCTAAACTCTTAAAAAGCCACACAATGTGACTCATCCCCAACAGACACACTTTCCACTGAGAAGAGCTGACTGTGAAACACACTGACAGTAGGAAGCCTACTTGACTTTCTATGATGGCAGCCTGCACTCACCCAGGGCTATGTGCACTTAAGTCATTCAGCTGAGATAGTAGTGAAAGTGTCAATGCCTCAGCCACACAGGGTACACATCAAGTACTCAGGAGCCAAATGTGGCTGGTGGCTATGGTGTTGACATTACAGAGGTGGGATGTACCCATCAGCACAGACAGGTATAAGGGGCAATGCTGCTGGAGACTTGCTCTCATTATGGGTCTGGGTTGGCCAACATCACTTGGTGAGAAATGCAGATTCACAGGCTCTTCTCCAGGCATGCCATGTGAAGGGTTGGTTTCATGATATTTGCAAATGACTTGTGCTCACAGTCAAGTTTGTTCAGAAAGTCAGCCGATCTGTTCGGTGTGCTGAAGACTTGGCTACCTGCTGCTGAGTGTGGATGGGGAAAATAAAAATAAACCTCAGTTTGTCATCTTTGCTGCACATGTTTCTCCAGTCGATTCCCTTTCCTTTTAGTTTTGTTCGTTTTTATGAACATATGCATATTTTTGGAACCTATTAATATTTAGAAGATTAGAATTGTAAGAGCCTGCCTTGGACCTTACATAGGAACAAATGGCATGTTCCTCCCTTCCCTCTGAAGCACACACCTCTGCTCTGTGACAGAGGTGGGAATTTCAGGAGCTCAGTGATGCAGTTTGAAGCCATATGTAAACCGCAAAGTGGAACGATTGCACCCACCCTCTCCAGAAAACCCCGTACAATGCCCATGGAACACCACGCTTATATATTCCCACACAGGGAGAGGGACCCATCCTGCGAAGGCTCATAAATATTTAACAACAAGCACTTTGTAAAGAAGAATGTTATTAAGGGCGGTGCTGCCAGCAGCTTCAAATGTGCCCATATATTAGCAGCTGCTCACGCTATGTGGACATAACCCTTTGGCAATAGCCAGAGGCAAATCAGCTCCTTATCTGTTGGGGGGCAGGGGAGGGAGTTTGGAAGGACTTCAGGGGGATTTGCAAATTTCCCTGCCCCTGTGAGGAAATAAATGGTCTTCCAGCAAATCCTCTATCTAAGAGAGAAAAAACACACTGACCAAAAGAAAAATATATGCATGCACTAGTATGCCCATACAAGACACCGGCCTGCTCAGCTACTTCTAGAGGGGATGCTTTTATTCATACGCCACCAAATGAATCTCTTATCACCATGGAAGCCAGGCCAAAGACACTCATTTCAACATTTCAAGTCTTTCCATTTTCTGTACCCTCTAGATTAGATACACCACATTGCAATTCAAATTGCCCCAAACAACACTGTAAGCATGAGTTGATCACATTTCTTCTTAAGTGTCAATGGTTCTCCACAGGGGACTCATTCTTGAATGCAGGCCGAGGGCTGCATTGCCCTGACAACTTCTCTTCTCCCAGATGATCATTACTGGAGGTAAACGCTTGGAAGATTAAAGTCCCCAATCCATGCAATGCGCTCCTGGTAGGTTCAGAAAATAGCCTCCGTTGGCCATCACCAAGATAAATCACAAGGGATGGTGATATGAAGTGTATGTGTGTGTGTGTGTGTGTGTGTGTGTGTGTGTGAGTGTGTCTTATCACGCAGTTCTTTCCAAAATGTTTTTACTTCTTTTTTCTCATGATGACCCCTGGCAAAGGTTTTGAAAAGTTAAGTAGATTTTCTCAAAGTGACCCACAGAAACCAGTGAAAGAGCACAGGTGTTTTCACCCACTGTCTCATAAGGTCTGCCCCCAGAGGACTTGGTTCCTGAGTTCCTGCCTATATGGTGCTTCCCAAGAAAACAATAATGTTTCCATGAAGCACGCCTTTCACCTACTGAAGCTGAATATCTGCATGAGAGAACTTGGATAGTGATGGTGGTAGAATGTATACCTTCATGTAGAGACCCACATCCGTTGAAAACTGTGGATCTCAGTGTTCAGAACTGAGCCTGTCACTGCCACTCTGATGGTGCAGAACCTGGCATCCTGCTGTTTGGCTGGGCATGGAGTTGCCAAGAGTCGGGGCTTCGTGAGTTGGATGATGGTTAATGAACCAGGGAGTAGTCAGCACGAAGAACTGTGGCGGGTCCGGCAGGGCTGCCAGACTGCTTTTGCTGACAGCAGACAGGAAGCGTGTGGGCCATAAATGAACCGTGCAGCCGTCACAAACTTCTCTCCCATCTTTATGAGCAAGCAAGTCCCTACGTAGATGCTTTGTTCCAAATTATAATCAAAAAGTTCCTTTTCAAATTAGTTGCTTGGGACCCGGAATAAACTTTTCCATGGAAACAGTTATAAATAGTACTCTAGCCTAGCCATGAATGCTTAACTAACCCATAATGTTCCAGTATTGTATGGTTTCAAGAAAACTTTGCAGAAAAAATTAACAGTGTTCTACCAGTAATTAAATCAGAAAGGAAATAAAATAAAGAATTTTTTTTGCATGAAAAGTCATTCTTGAGGAAAGTCAGATTAGCTGGAGAAGGAAAAGGAGGTGAATGGAGACTGAACGGAGTGCTTCAGAAGGCGGCGGGGTTACTTCAAGGGCTGTTGAGGTTGATGGCATTGACACTTTAATATGTTTCATTTCACTTCAAAACCGACGACTTGCCTTTTGCTTGATACTGTTATACAGTTATCCCTACTCATACTTATCCTCCATAATTAGAATCCCTATTCATTTCTCCCTCGCCAACTGCAAAAAGGAGCTAGAGAAACAGGGAGAGGCAGAGCACAAAAGAGGAAAGTGAGAGGATGGAGGGGAATGAAGAGGAAAGTAATATTTGAAGTAAGTAATCATTTTTTAAAAGTGAAGAGAACAAATGGGAAGGATGAAGAAAATCTGTAACCATGAATGGAAAATTGCCATGGGAGCCTATGAAATAAAGCAGTCAGAGGAAAGGGTAGTGCTGCGAGCACATAAACTGCATACTTTCCATCTTGAAGAAATGCTGTTTGTGATCATTTCTTTGCAGGTTATTAGAGGATGCCACCTTTGTTGCTGAATAATGTGAATGTGATAGCAACAGCCTTGGGGTGCATAAGGTAAAATGATGATTCCCATCCATTTTCACATAAAGTGGGTGGCATGCTCAAGACCTGAATGTGAACTTGGCTAAATACAAAGCCCAAAAGGTGCCTCCTTATGGAAGTGAAATATCTATTGTGTGGTTTCTATCATCACTATTTTGTAACTCACTGACTCACCCTTTCATTTTCTAGACAGTCTGATGCATCCATCTTTTTTCTGAGTCTCCTAGCATGGCTTTCATTCCTAGTTTCCTTTCTCATGCCTTCTTATATCCACTCTCCCCACCTTACATTTGCATTCCCTAACAAGCCACAGATACTAACTGTTGAATTTAACTTGGAAGAGAAAAGCAGTTATGAAGGAGGACAAATTGTACTCCCCAACACTGGCTTCTTAGTAGCAATTCATTAAACAGAGAGAGGGTTAGGTAAGAGAGGTAAAACATGTTGTGAAATGGGGAGATGTAGTGCAGGTGAAGGGCTAGTTTATTTGCAAGAATGTTTGAGAGAATGAAACTAGTAAGATCTCAGGACTCTGACAGCCTGGAAGACTGCAAGTTCACCTCCTCCTCTTTCTCTGCAGGATGATGTGAAGAGTAAGGTAGGAACATGATCTGGATAAGAGATTTGACCTTGAAGTTTTCTTACCCTTCTCTTCAGCATCTGAGCAGCAGAACATCATGCTATTTATTAAACTATCTCCTTTAATATTCCATTTGGGAAGGCAATGAAATGTCAGAATAGAACACAGATTTTATCTTGCTATTATACCCGTTTAAATCTTAAAATTTTAAAAATTATTGTGAAAGTATTTTACATAAATTTTTGTGCAAAACATTTTATAAAGCAAGGCATACAATTAAGCAATACACTTAACTGTTTAATTTGAAATTAATTGGTTTGACCTAGCACACAATAACAGAAAGCATTTTGATACAAAAAGAAATACTTCTTCCATATAATTGTAAGCCATCTTAAATATTGTAAAATGACAAGATATAAAAAAGTGTAAGCTTAGGTGGCAAAATGCAATAGACATGAAATTCCAAAATAAATTGTCAGACCAAGGGGTAAATTACCAGGGAGGCCAAAGCTTGCCTCATCTGGGTCAGCATGGAGAAGGAAAGTCCAACCCCTCCCCAGTCCAAGGTCTGCTGCCATGAGACAGAGATCGGTCATTCCTCCATGTGCCATCATCCTTTCTATTCTGATACCGACCATTTCTTACACAGTATACTACTTTTGTGTTTGGTGCAGTAATACCACTGCAATGGCTACACACAACTCACAGTCAATGTTCAAAATTAAGGGCGTTTATTATAAAAGTTGACCAGTTACCAGAAGCCAAAATGAGAAAACAATAAGAATACACTCATTGATCCAAAGCAATAACTCTTTAACTAGCAGCCTTGTGTCTCCAGTGTCCTCAGCCTCTTAGCCACATTGCTCCTGGGCCTCTGCTTCCATGGGTCCACAACTCAGTTAGAGGCTCTGCTTCAAAACCTCATAATCTTGGTGCGGCTCCTTCATTCTGTCTCCTGGTCTCCATGTCTCAGCCTCTGGTCTTGGCCTGCTTGCATTGCTCTATCCTATAGTCTCTGTACTGCAGCCTCTTATCCTATAGTCTTTGTACTGCAGCCTCTGATGCGTCTTGTCTTGGTCTGTGCCGCTTCAGACAGAGTTGGCAAGTGCGCTTTCCCAATGTTTCTCCTTCCTCCATGGTCCTTGGCATTCTCTGTTTCACCTTCTGAAGTAGTTCAGCCTTGCCATCAGGAAAGTGACAACCAAAACTCACCAATCCCTCTGTTGGTGCTACAAATGCCCTGTTTGTGAATTCCCACGCCCAAGTGGTGGAATTGACAGGGACATGGGTAGAGGAGCCAGCTTAAAATTTTTCACTTCACCAGAGGCAGTTAAGGAACACTCATCCCACAGTTCTTGAGTATTTCACACACTTTAAAGGCATAAGAAGATCAGGGCAAGGGTATTTCTTTCAAGAGAATGATGGACATGTTCAGACTCAGTACCCATAAGGCAAGAGTGTGTTTCTTCATGGGGAGAACTGGCTGGGTTTCTAGGTTTCAGGATGAAACAGAGAATTTAGGTCAACATGCACACCTGAAAAGGTTACAGGACTATGGAACTCTGCCCCACTTGTTTGTCTAAGTAAAAACTGTATCTATGTGCACACAGGAGCCACTCCACAGAAACAGAGCTCATTGGAGACCATTTGAGCCCTGCCCATTAGGTCTCCTACCAGAGGTGAGGGGGCCACAGAGCAAAGATCTATAATAATCTCCATCACTGAGATCTCTCTTGTCACTCTCTGTGAGGACTTTCGCTGAGCTAACCAGTCACCACCCTCTTCAGCATTATTTGCCTGAGCTCAGTAGGTATATAAGCATGGACCCTTCCTCTCTTCCCCATCAAAGCCAAGTAAAGCTGGAGATGGGCAGAGGACAGGCTGCTGTCATGCAGGAAGAGAATGAGGAGATGTTGCATCGAGTTCAGAATTGTGATTAGAATCTGACTGCATATTCTATTTCCTGAACCCAGATGGTGGTAGTGACACACACCGGAGATCTGTGAAGCAACAGCCAATTCCATGTTCACTTATTGGCCTCATAGTAGTCACACTGAGTGCTGATTGTAAGTGTCCATTCTGAACTGTTCAGTGCATGTGAGAGCAAGCCAGTCATAAGCCGGCCTGAATGTTCATCCAGATGAAGTGAGAGAGTGTAATAGAATATGAAAGTCTGAAATTTGTTCAGTGCTGAGCGAAATGTGAGGCCTCACGTTTTAAACCAATTTCACATGGCTGCCTCCATAGAGCCATTTCAAATTCTTTTTCATGGGCTTCTTCATCTTTGGTGACGTGTCAAGAAAACAATACAAAGACTTGACCAGTAAGGAATACGCTAGAATGAAGTAACAACAAAAAGCACCCTGAGGTAGAATTAATTCAGGAGTCAACAATAATGTGACATAGAGTTATCTAGACTTCTGAGTAAGGTTTTATTAAGCAATTATAAAATGAATCTCATTTACTAAAACTCAGAATATATTGAATGAAATAGAATGGACAGAATTAAATATAGGGGCATGGGAAAAATTTAAATGTCAGAATGCACCACCCTAATGCATTGCCATGGAGTTAATTCTGCTTACGTGTGGCCCTATAAGACAGAGTAGAACAAACTCCATAGGGCTTCCCTGGATGAAAAAATTTTAAGCAAGAAGCTGGAGGATAATTCCCCTGAGTAGCAGTGGTGGGTTCAAATTGATGGAGTTCAGTTGGTAACCAAATGCTACACTGTAGGGCCATCAGGGCGCTTGGTCACTGAGGAAAGAGATAAGCATTGTTTAACCGTGCTCTTGTTTGTGGTGTGTGTGTGTGTGTGTGTGTGTGTGCTTATGGGGTTGAAGATACAAAATAGGTTGCATGCTGTGTCTCAGTCAAGAAGTAGTTAGACTTTGAAATACAGACAACACAAAATATATAGAGCATTTCAAAATCAGGAACCAAGGATCAAATTGTTGCCATCAGAGATGTTGATTTTTTTTTTAAATTTCAAAATGGATGTCTTCATTAAGGATTATTTATTTTCTGCATAAAAATCACCAATTGTTCCTCATTAGGTTTTTCTTTTTTAAAAAACATACACACCAAAATTCTTGGGGGGAGTTCCTTGTTCACCCCAACAGCGGGAATAAGGATACAGTTCTTGGTGGTGCTGGGCAGTGGTTAAGGCACGGAGGCATCTTGGGGTCCCTGCAGTCCAGGGAAGTTTTTCCTAGGCCCCTGGGGAGGCCCCCTGGGGCAGGTAAGTTTCTCAGGTGGGAAAGCGGTTGCTTGAAGGGGTCATAATGCAGAACAGACACCAGGACCATCGTCTCATCGTCGCTGTTGTCACCAGGGTCCAGTCTGGTGCACCTGCCTGGTCGCTTTCACATCAACAACCCGGGGTTGACCCAAGGCTGGCTGGCTGGTGTCAGCTATTTAAAAATAAAAATCAAACACAACAAGAAAATCTTCCTGGCAAACAGATGTCGGCAGGCGCAGGTCCCCTCTGCCCTGTCCTGGTTAAAATCCCACAGGCATAGCCCTGCGAACTTTCAAAGTGGACGCTTCGTGGTCCTTAAAATCTCACAAATGTATTCTGACCCAGCCTCATCAGGACACCTGCTTCTCTGGAAGGTGGGGGGTGTCACTCATGCTGAGTCGGAACAGAAGCAGGGGAGAGGAAGCAAATCAGAGGCCCAAAACCCTAGGACCAGCCTGATTAGAAAGGTTACCTGGTTTTGTCTGGACCCACGGGTATCAAGGAACAGGGGCCAGATGGGGCTGTTGTGAAGCTCAGAGGCATTTCAGGGATGGAGGGCAATGGGTGGTTTATTGCTCCAAGAAAAGAGACCAGAAAGTGTTCGGTTTTGCTCTGTTTTTAAAAAGCCGGGTCTGGGCCAGGCCGCCCCGGCAGGCTGGCTGGCCGGCTCGCTAGGTTCCCAGTGATTCTCGGTCTGGGTCTGGCTGCCTCGGCGTTCATCTTGGTGCACATCTCATAGATGACGTCGATGGTAGCCTGTAGTTAACCAGGAAGAGGCGGGTCTTCTCCAGGCATCCCTCCTCTGTCATGTTCTGCCTCTTGGAGGGCGCTTGCAGGAAGTCGGACTTCTAAGGAGCCGCGTGCAGCGCTGCCTGGAAGATCTGCACGATCCAGCCATGGTACTTCTTGAGCGCCATCTCGTAGAGGTTGGGGTGGTTCTCGTCCCGCTCCCCATCACAGATGCTCTGGAGGAAGACCTGGAGGTAGCGGGGCCTCTTTTCAGCCACATCAGTGCCAGTGTGGCCCCCACTTTGGGCCACCGGGCTCCATACAGCTCCTTCTCCACCTGCAGGATGTTCTGCAGAGTCCGGAAATTGGTTCATAGACAGCCTTGTCATAGACAGCTGGTGTCATAGACAGTCTTGATTTTCGTGATGTTTCCGCTTATGTCGGCCTTGATGGGGGTGAACACGGAGAAGCCGAGGCAGTCGAAGAAGGGTGGCAGGTGGGACACGGCCTCGAGAAAGGGCCCGGTCTCGATCTGCTTGTCTGCGGGCACCGGCTTCAGGAGGTGCTCGGCCAGCAGCGCCATTTTGGGGTCGAGGCCATTTTAGGGTGATGCCCCAACCAGCGCAGCGGGCATCCATGCCACCCCCCCCACACACACACACACACCCGCTCCCCCCCACACCCTCGGCTGCTGTCCTTTGCCGCCGCCGCCGCCGGGGCAGGCTCCAGGGCCCGCAGCGTCTCCAAGATGTTAATTTTATGGTAAGGAACTTCACCTGGTTCTGTACCATTCTCACAATTGTTTTTATGTTTGGGCCACAGTGCTGTAGCCACCAGTCCATCTTGACCCGGCTCTCGCACTTTTTCACTGTCTTCTCCTTTACCAAGCATGAGACCAGGGTCTGTTCTCTCTTGATAAGATGTCCAAAGTGTAGGAGAGGCAGTCTCATCATCCTGGCATCTAAGGAGCAATCTGGTTGTGCTTTACCCAAGACAGATTTGAGTGTTCTTTTAGCAGTCCATGGTACTGCAAACCCACGGACTCTTCTTTGATCTCCCTTTATTCATGTTCAACTTTCACATACATATATGGCAATTGAAAATACCATCTATGGTTTTAATCCTCAAGGTAATTTCCCTGCTTTTCCATAGCTAAGCAGTGGGTTATTTAATCTCGTTACTGCTGCACCCATGAGCATTGATTATGGATCCGAGTGACATACGATCATTGACAATTTCAGTATTTTCTCCATTTATCACGTGGCTACCTATTGATCCCATTGTATGGATTTCAACCTTCTTTACATTGAATTGTGCTCCACACTGAAGACTTGGTCTTCACCAGCAAGTGCTTCAAGTCCTCTGTGTTTTCAGCAAGCAAGGTTGTGCCATCTGCATATCACAGGCCATTAATGTGCCTTCCTCCAATCCCGATGCTGCATTTTTATGCTTGTAGATCAACTATCACAATAGATTTAGCATATAGAAATCAGAAAGAAGAGTTTAACAGATTTTCTACAATGGCTTATTTTTCTGCCCTTTCTTTTCTGAGCGAGGACGACAATGCCCAAACCCTGAGTTCTTTAAAAGCATCACATTCCTTTAGATCTTCAACAGCAGAAGAAAAAACAAAGGAGCAAGGAAGGGAGGGAGAAGTGAACAGAGAAAAGGAAAGGGAGACAGACAGACAGACAGGGAATGTGGTATGAAAAGAAGGAATGAGAATAAATAGAATAACTAAGAAAGAAATAAAAACATTAACCAGTTTCTAGGTGTCAAGATTTCCCAATTTTTAACATTTGCCCCGCATCCCATGGCATTTTAGAATTAAAAATATATTACAAAACTATTCTTGCGTTTGAGGAAAGTTTTTGTTGCTCCATATAGACCAAATTTTTAATCAATAACATCCCCCCAAACACCCCCTTGTCAACGGTGTCCCACTTAAAATCTGGTCACTCAAGGACACATAGTTTTAAGCAACCACTTGAAATGAAGGGAATGTTGAGTTGAAATTGATACAGAATTTTCACGTGACATATAGAAACTGTGGCACCCACAAGATTACTCTATTACTTGTGATGCTTTGGCAATTAACCTCAGAGGTTTATTTTCTGAATAGCCATCTCACGTTAATCAGGGAGATGTCACTGAAGTCCGGGGAACTATTTTACTACAGATTGAATCCTCACAGGGTTTATGTTTACCAGAATTTATCATATAGGATGAGCTATGATTAGGGATACCCTTGGATAACTGCAGAGGGTATCTTTCACAATATATTTTCTATGTGAACAGTGTCCCCAGAAATTGTAACTGGGCCTGCCTCTGCCTCCGGGATATTGGCTGTAATGATGTTTGCTTGCCAGGAACCTTTTGTGCAGTGCTATGCCTAGGTTTGCACTCAATTCAGAACTCTGAGCAGAATTTCAGGTCCCCAGCAGTCTTGACCTCTGTAGGGCATTATTTGATGTCACCAGGACTTTCTCAAGGGAAGTGGCATTTCTGGACTGTCAGATAGTATGTATAGACACATGTTTATACTATCCCTAAGATGGATGGTGAGCCTCATTCCAGGAAAATCACCCATATTACAATATGACACCTGTCTGTAGCCCACCTTAGGGCTTTTTATTACTGGCCAGTGCAGGCTCAGGAATGACTTCAGTTAGCCCTTCCTCACCGACTGAGGTTTACTCATCTTTCTTTCCTTTGAATTACCACAGCACTTAGATTTGAACCATCTTATTTAACTCTAATTAAAATCTGCCATGCATGCTCACTGAAGTCTCATACATTAATATTACTGTTGGCTGTCTTCTTCAGCTTTGACTTCTTGGACTTTGGTATGTTTTGCAGTACCCACCATCCTGAAAAGCCTGACAGTATGGACTACACTCAGAGTTGATTTATTAGAAGGCAAATCTTTGAGCACCATACACTCTATGTATGGAAAGTGACTTCAAGGTTAATGAATCCCTTTTGGAGAACTTGAATGATTGCACATGGTTTCTACAGACAAGAAACTGAAAAAAGAAAAGCAACTTTTAAGCAAACATATACTGCTTTACAAAGATCTTTCTTAACACTGACTCACACCCTATTTGGTAGTTATTTCACAACAATTTATTGAAAAAGAAATGGAAAATTTAAAAATTTATTCATTTCCCTAAATGTTCCACATGCAGCAAGTGGCAGTCCTAGATACCAAGTCTGTGTGCTCTTCAAAATTATGTTCATTAGTTCTGTCCTGGCTTTCAAATAATTCAAGTATGAAGAAAATTTCTTCACCAATTTCCCTAAAGGTCTGAGGAAATTCCTTCCCAGGGGATTATACACTAGTTATCTAGAAGCTAGTAGAAACTCAGACTATTCTCAATGGATTCACACTGGGCACTCATTATTCATCAGAAAATTACCTGAAACTATCAAGATAAGAGGGAGTCATCAAATTAAGATAGAGAAGTAGTAGGAAGAAATTGATCAAGAGATGCAGGCAGGAAGTCTGAAATTGTGTTACTTATCTATAGACATTATGTTCTTTTAGAAGAATTAGAGTCTCATTGCTAACAGAAAGCTGGAAATCAAGGCTTACCTGGTCAAAAGATTCAATAGCCTTAAGTTCAGATAATTTAAAATAATGATAATCTATTGGGTATATTTGCTTCTGAATTATGTTAAACTCTTAACACATGGAAATATATGCTTAATGAAATCCCTATGATAGCTATCATTTTAATAAGTATGTATTCATACTTTACTATGTGCTAGGTACATTTGTAAGAAATGAAACAATGAAGTGAACAAATTCACTTTCTGGTGGAAGCGCATTATAGATAAATCACTAAGTATGATATTGGTAAGGTCGTGAGGTGGGGAACATATCTGCCCTCCTCTGGCTTCAGTAGGAGAACCCAATTCCACATCAGAGCAATGCAGTTTGCCACCAAGGAGAAGGTCCACCCCCCCCACACACACCACCATAATTATCCCATTCTGCCTTCAAGCACCTATCCACTAACTCAACTTCTCCTCTGGGAATATATTTTGTTGCAATGGCTGCACAGAATGCTTAAACAGCTGTCTGGGTTATGGGGATTTATTAAGAAAATGAACAAGCTAACAGAAGTCATGATCAGAAAGCATTGTTCAGCAGCTCCCAGCCACAACTCTCTGGTCTTCAGATTCTTATTGCTGCAGCCTCTGCATTGCTGCTTGGGCTAAAAAGTCTGTTTCTTTGCCTCATAATCTCAGCACGGCTCCTTGGCTCTGTCTCCAGGTCTCGGCATCGCAAGGCCTTCACAGCCTCTGCCACTTCACACAGGGCTCTTGCACATGCTCAGCTGATGGCTTCTTGAGGATCATGGATGTGCTTGTCCTTTTTCTGACAGGGCTCATTTTCACTCAGAGGAATGGTGAAATTTCTGACAAAAGTCAGAGGGCCACCACACCTCTGTCAGTTTGTTTACTGGAGTGGTTCCTGTGTTGCCGTGATGCTGAAAGCTATGCCGCTGGTATTGCAAATGGCAGCGGGATCATTCAAAGTGAACAGATTTCAGCAGAGCTTCCTGGCTAAGAGAGAAATGTGGAGAAAGAATAGCCTGTCCACTTCTGAGAAATTAACCACTGAAACACCTGATAGGCAGAATAAAAAAATTGCCAGATAAGGAATACCACTTGAGAAGAAGCAAAACATTCTCAGAGACAGCGGCAGAAGAGTTGTCCTTCAAGTAGGAGGGCACTTAAAATATAACCGAGGCAGAGATTTCTTCTCCAATCATAGTCAGCCATGGTAATAAGGATGGAGTAAGGCTGGTAGAAAGAAAGCCTTTGGGATCTTCATTTGTTGATAGGAAACAGCTGCAAATATCAATTAATTATCAGAGCCTAAAATTGTGTGAAATTAGGAAAATTGGAAATGGTAAAAAATGAAGTGAAATCTATAATACTTGACATTGTACTAGTCATTGGTGAGCTGAAATAGACTAGTTTTGGATATTTTAAATCAGAACATCAGGTGGTTTACTATACCAGGAATGACAAAGCCAAGAGGAAGAGTGTTGCATTTACCATCAGAAGGGACTTTTCAAGATCTATCTTGAAGTGCAATACTGTCTATAATAGGATATCCATTCATATTCAAAGAAATTCTATCAATACCATGTCATTCAAATTTATACACCAACCACCAAAACTAGCGTTGATGAACTTGAAGAATTCTGCCAGTGTCTTCAATCTGAAACTGAGGTAATTGGGATACAAAAGTTAGGGGGAAAAGAGAAAGGAACGGAAATTGGAAAATGTGACCTTCGTGAGAAAAATAAACTTAGAGATCACATGATAGAATTTTTCAAGATATAACTTCTTCATTGTGAATACATTTTTAAAAATTTTAACAAGATTGTCAAACCTTCACGTTTACTTGGAGGGGTACTAAACAGCCTCTAAAAGGCAACAAGGTCCATCTGCTATGCACACAACTCTTTAAATTGTGCCATGAGAAGCCACAGTCCTTGGGTTTGGATGCAAGGTGAATACTTTTTTTTTTCTTACAATGACAAAAGGCAATTAAACCCATGGACTTCTCTAGATGGAATATGCAAAAATCAAACTGACTACATGTGGAAAGAAAGGATAGGCAAGCTCAAGCTCATCAGGGAAACCCAGGATCAATAATTTCTCTTAAATATGTATAGATTAAAGTTAATGAAAAAATTAAGTCCAAGAGAGAGCCTAAATACAATATTAAATCTATCCCATCTGGGTTTTGAGAATCCCCCAATAACATTTTGCACACAGTGTACACTGATGACAGAGCACCTGGAGAGTTGTGGTATGACATCAAGAACATCATACATGAAGGAAACAAAGGGTAGTTAAAAAGATATAAGATAGAAAGAACAAATCGGCATGGATGTCAGGAAAAGTTATGAAATATGCTCTTTGAACTACCAAGACACATGGAAGAAATGATGCTATCCAAGAGTTGAACCAAAAATTTCAGAGCATTTCAGGAAACAAAGTAAAACATCATATTGAAATCTGTACAGCCTTAAAAGTAAAAGAACTGAAGAAAAAATTTAAACCTTGTGTTGCAACCTTGAAAGATTCTATGGGCAAAATATTGAATGATGTAGGAAGCATCAAAAGAAAATGAAATGAATACAAAAAGTCACTGTGCCCAAAGAACTAGCCACCATTCCACCCTTTCAAGAGGTAGTTTATCAGCAAAAACCAATGGTACTGAAAGAAGAAATCCAAGCAATAATGAAAGCATGAATCAAAAACCAGGCTCCAGGAATTGCTCAAATGCCAATTGAAATATTTCAACAAGCTGATGAAGCACTACAGCACTCATTGGTCTATTCTAGGGAATTCAGAAGACAGCTACTTGGCCAACTCACTCAAAGAGATCTATACTTGTATCCATTATATGGTGAGATATCTCAACAGAACATGAAAAATTGCAGAACAGTATCATTAAGTTTGCATGCAAGCAAAATTCTGCTGAAGATTATCTAACAATGGTTACAGAAATACATTAATTGTGACCTGCCAAAGGTTCTGGCTGGATTCAAAGGAGGACATGCAACAAGGGACATCATTGTTGATGCTAGATGGACCTTGCAGAAACATGTTTACTGGTGTTTTATTGGCTGTGCTAAGGAATCAGATGGTGTGAGTCATAAGAAATTATGGAAGTACCATGGACTGCTAAAAGGACAAAATAATTTATATTGGAAGTATAGCCAGAATGCTCCATAGACATGAGTGCCAAGACATTGTTTTATATGCCTTGAACATGTTTTCAGGAGAGACCAGCCCCTGGAGAAGAACTCCATGCTTGGTGAAGTAGTGGCACGGAGAGAGAGGAAGACCTTCGATAAGATTGACTGACAGACTGATAGACTTCACCAATAGACTCAAACATAAGGACAATTGTGTGGATGTCATTGGACCAGGTAGTGTTTCGTTCTTCTGACCATAAGGTTGCTGAGTAGGAACAGACTCCAGAACCTAGCAACAACAGCAACAACACACCTTATGGTGGCTTAGTGGGTACTGCTCTGCAGGAGGCGTACAAGTCTTTTATGCCTCTAAAGTGTTAGTACCAGAAACCCACAAGACCAATTCTCCCTTTTCCTATAGGACCGCTATAAATTAGAACCAATGGATGGCAGTCAGTAGCACCTGTTGTTTTGGGGGTGGGAGATCCAGACCAAGGGATTTCACTTCATCACAACCTACTTTGTAGCTTTTGCAAATCATGCACCTCGAGGTTATAAGTTCGGCAACAAAGCTTCTGAATCCAGGGTCTGAACTGAACACCCTTCCTTGCCTCTAGCTATATATGAGTGTATACTTTTATTTAGGTTTCCATTACGCCACTTGCTGGAATATTACGCATATTTTCTTGAGCCTTTATTTTGACCCTTGATCAAATTATGATTTATGATTTTCTGAAAGTTTCCTGGATGTAAAACTATTTGCAGAGCTGAGCCCCGGTGGCATAAGTGGTTGAGTGCAGGACTGCAGCCCGCAGGCTTGGCGGTTCAAATCCAGTGGCGGCTCTCAGTAGCAGCGCTGGGTGGCTCCCATGTCCACCAGAGGGCAGTGATCCCCCCCCCCCCAAAAAAAAACAATTTGCATGCCCACTTAAACTGAAGATTCCAAGAAGGTTTGGCAAGGTCATTTATTTTTTTCTCATTTCCCACAGGACCTGGTATCTTACAAAATGGATGTATTTGCAAAAGTTATGAAGCACCTGTTAATCTGCCTAGGCAGAGCACACAGCATTATAAGGAATTTTAAAATAATATATTAATGAATAAATGTAAAATTAATTGTGCCCCCATTATCCTGAATCTTTTAACTTAGCGGATATCATTAAAACTTGATTAACAAATTTTATTTCAACAAATCCAAATTTTGGGAGATTGTGAAGCATAATGTGAGGTTTTTTTAAAATTAGAAATAAATAAGACAACAAAGACGACATATGTTTTTAAATGCAGAACGAGCATGGGAAGTTAGAAGTCAGTAACAAAACATAAATTTCTGATTAGAAAGGCATTCAACACAAACCAAGGGAGAATTAATTGGGAGAATGGTTATCTCTGACTTTCACAAGAGAAAATTATATCCAACCAATCAAGTTTACTCAATCACAAAGAAAAAAAATGAAACTCGTAGAACTAGAGATGAGATCAACTTCTCTTCCCTTGACTACAGTACAGTTGCTGATTCTGCCCGATGTGACATCCTCCTCAATAAGTTAATAAAACATCTCCTGAGGGACTGTCTGAGAAGACAGCCGCATGCAGATGCTGTGATAAACAGCCCTCGGTGGGGACAAGGAAGCAAAAAAAGAGGTGCGGGATGGGAATCTATCTCAAGTCATGAAATATTTACTATTTCCATTGGTGACTTGGGTGGAAGGAGGGAAGATGGGCTTAGTAAGTTCACAGATGGCAGTAAAATGCCATGCCGGCAGAGCTGTGTTGGACAGCTCTGGGATTTCACTGCTCTGACAGATGAATGTAGGAAGACTTGAGAATTGGAACGGGCTAGATTTCAATAAAGATGGAAAATAGGGGAAACAATTTCTGCATTCTCTCTTCTCTCTCTCTGTCTCTCTCTCTGTCTCTGTCTCTGTCTCTGTCTCTTTCAACTTTATGCCTTTAAATCTAGTACAGAAAACATCCTATCCGAATGTCAGGGGCTCAATTGTTGGAGAAGGGTTTTGTTTTTTTCTGGATACTGGCACTTTGGTTTTCTAATCTGTGCAATGGGGCAAAAAAATGGCTGGATCAATAAGCATTATCCTGGGAAGCTTAGTTAATTAGTGCTCATTTAGGACTTTAAATATGAAGTTTTACATAAATGGTAAGCATTACTATGCATCATGTGAAGGGAAAAGATCTTGACTTGGAAAGAAAATGAGAGGATAAATTACTGGAGACAGAATGAGGAAGCACAGGAGAGAAGCTATTAGTCAGTTTAGGGAGTACAAATGCAAGGGTTTGGGGATCATAAAGCATCTGTGGTAATTTCCACTCACCTCTCTTCCTTTAGTTGCTGTGTGGAAGAAAAAAAATGTTGCCTTTAAGTAAAGAATCAGAGAAAGCAATAAGTGAGTGTTTGCCCTTGACAAGGTCAGGAAAATCTCTCAAATGTCCTACAATTTGGGAAGCTCTAAATGAAGAAATTACTTAATCTACCCGGGGGATTTTAGCTATTACATAAACCAACATAAACAAGCCTCCAAGTCCGACTACAAGGATTCTTTGGACAAACAGCATAGTGCTTCAAATTGACAGGTTTCCTAGCCTGCCCTTGAAACTCAATTTGCTGACACTCACAAATTAACAGAGATGCCTGTTCCACACCTTCTGGATTGCACTCAAGAGCTCTTTCTGGTATATTGGGGAAACTATCAAGTCACATTCTAGATGAACTGGCCCCATGAGGTGCTATAATTAGTTTTGAAAATTGATCAGTTGAGTCTCCAAAAGGGTTAAAGTGATTGAGAGTGGGGGTGGTTCCAGAAGCTTCTAGTCCCAACCACTTGCTATCTGAGGCATCTCTTTAATAAACTAAAAGAGCCTTTTCAAGTAGCTGTTTCTATTATTAACTAGACATGTGTCTCTTCCAGGTTTTCTGGCTGATCATGAGAACAGTCAGCCTCCTCCACAGGGTCGCAGGGACACTCCGCTGAGCTCAGTAACCTTCCTGAGGAAGGACAAGGAAAATGATGCCCTTCATTTGGCCAAGTGACCCAGAAAAGGGACAATGATAACTGTGTGATCACATTGGGAATCCTCTCGGGGCTGTGCCCCCCAGGCCTCTCCTTGGCACTTGCACTGGAAGTGAATAGTGAAAGTGAACAGTGGTTGTGGAGAGGTGGTAAAATGTCTGGTTAAATACTCTCCTCAAGACCTACTGGTCTTTCACCTGAGCAATGAATCTAGAAACTTGAGACTTAATCATCTATTCAGGGGATCCAATTGTCACTAAGATTATAGAGTACAAAGGAACACATGCCAGGGCTCACCATAAATTAAAACTGTCAAAAAGAAAATAGGCAAAATCCTAGATACTATGCTGAAACATAATCTTTTGAAAAACTTGACCATTCCTTTCAAAATTTATTTTAGTAGTTTCTTTAAATAAATATTTTATTATGTTTTGATTGAAAGTTTTTGCAGCAAATTAGGGTCCCACTATCATTTTCCACATACATTGTTAAGCAAGATGGGCTTAATTTTTCAGTCTATCAACATTCTCATTTTTTCCCCTTAGATTGTACCACTTCTAGTTATCTAGTTTCCCTGTGCCCTTAACATCTTAACTTTAAGGTAAATATTAATTGACTAGTATTAAACAGATGGTTTTTTTAAAGGATCACGGTACTCATGTATGTTACTCTTTTTGTTTTAGAAACCACTCTGTTATGTGACTAAAAGACAATCACAGGGAATTCCTTGGTCTCAGATGATCTCAGAGTGATAGTATCAAGAGTCCAACAGTTTCAACCTGACCAGGAAGTCTGGACATTTGAAAAGAATTTGAGTTTCATATTTCTCTTCCATTCTAGCAGTATTCGTCAGTACTGATTCAGTACAGAATTCAGTACTGATCAGAATGGTCAGTAGTGGTAGTTGGGCACCATTGAATTCTGGTTTCTGAGAAGATTGATCTTGTAGAGACCAGGGGCTGAGGACTGTGGCCTGCTGACTAGGTAATTCCCTGGGTGACAATACCAGCTAACATCACATGCCTCATGAAAGAAAAACAGTTCTAACTAGAATATTAGGGATGAGTTAATTAAATATTTGCCCAAATATAGCAGGCTAATTTTTAATTTGATAATTTGTATTATATATTAATGAGGTTAAAAATATCTAAATAACTTGGTGGGAGAAGGTCCCCCACCTCTGGTATAAAATACATTGGTTCCTAAGCTTATTTGTTCACAACACCCCATTTACAAAAAGAAAAAAAAAATTACTCGGCAGCCCTTGGCAATGCAAGCCTTTTGTATTGGAGCTAGCCCATCATCTCCAAAAAAGCGCGGGTATCTGGGGTGTTCCAGTGCCCTCAAGGGTACACTGCCATCCACTTTGGGAAACGCTGCTGTAGACCATTAACCTTGTAGACTAGTTTCTTCTCTAAATGTTTCACTTCCTTCTTTCTGTTTTACTCCAGATGAATAGAGACCACTAGATGGATCTTACATAACCACTTGAAAGACTCTAAGCTCTGCAATACTCACCAAACTAGCACGTGAAACATAAATGTCATGATTCATATTTTCTTGGTTGACTGAATTGCCCTGTAGAAGACTGGCTCTTCAGGCCCAGTACAGTCCCATAATCCCCCAAGGGCTGGCGATCAGTTAGCATGAATTCAATGGAAGGAAGTGTGTGTAGATTCTGATGCTAAGTTTTCAAATGGCATTAAGTCACATTCAGAAGTCTTTAAGTTAATTCTAAGAAACAGTTGCAACTCTTCCCACTCTATGACCCCTGGTAGCATAGTGGCCACAGCACATTGGGTTGTAACTGCAAGGCCAGTGGTTCAAAACCACCAGCAGAGCCTCTGGAGAAAGACGAGGCTTTCTACTCCCATGCAGACTGATAGTCTTGAAGACCCAGAGAAGCAGTTCTAGCTTGCACAGAGGGTTACCATGACTCAGAGTTGACTAATGGCAAAGAGAGAGAAAGCACTGGAGACCCACCAAGCGCTTTAGTGCCCTCTATGCATTTACACACGTGTATTTATATGTTCCAACTAAACTCACTCCCATGGAGTTGACTCTGATTCTACTGCACAGAGTAGAACTGCCCCTGTGGGTTTCTGAGAGTGCTACCTTTCAGGGGAGTAGAAAGTGAAACAGTTATTGAGGAGGAAAACATGAACTAAAAGATGATGGAATTAGGCTGAGTCCTGGTGGTGTAGTGGTTGTGCGCAGGACTGCGGCCCACTGGGTTGGAGGTTCAAATCCAGCAGCACTCTCCAGGAGCAAGGCTGGGCCTTCTACTCCCACCATCAGGGGGCACTGATGCCAAAACAAACAAACAAACAAACAAACAAACAAAAAAGATAATGGAATTTTCCCACAGAATTTTGAAGCAAACTCCATTGTTTCATCTATAGAGAGAGATACATCTACATAAACAAAGCAGACCTCCTGCAGTCAAGTCCACTTTCACAAAGAATAGGACACAACAGAACAGAACTGCTCCATAGGGTGGTCACGGCTCCAGATCTTTAGGGGGAAGACATCTTTCACCCACAAAAGGGCAAGTGGGTTGGCATCACCTTGCACTTCACAGACCAAAGATTAACCGCCAGCAAGGTAGTCCAGATATAGCACATATACAAACACATGCCTATCTTTGAGTTTTTGCCATGGTTGTAGCTGTCACAGCACTTACTAAAAATGTCCTTTATTTTATTCTTGTACAATTTCTAGTGGTCAAGCTTTACCTTGGTCAAGCTATGCATACCTTACACACATTCAGTGTTCCCTGGCTCTCAGTAAAAAATCACAGTATGACTATCCACAGAGTCACCACCTCCCATTCATCCTTGGTATTTAGCTATCATCATTGATTTCTGCACACATATATTCTTCTATTTTTATCAGATCAAAACCGTCCAATATTTGTCCTCTGGTGGTGTGCTTATTTCATCTAACATAATGTCCTCTGGACTTATCTATGCTGTATTTGGAAAGCTTATCATCATTCTTTATGGCTGCATCGTATTGAACCCTATGTATTACATTGTGTTTATCCATTCATCCATTGATACAACTAGGTTGTTCCTACCTTTTTATAACTATGGATAGTGCTGAGAGGCACATAGGTATAAATATGCCTGTGTATCTTCTACTATATCTTTAGGATATATATATAGGAATAAAATTGTTAGATCATAAGGTATAGTATTTTTCCTTGTTTTTAAATGATGCATTTCATTTGGGTGTTGTAGAAAGTATATCGAGTTAATGAGGTTTCTACCTAATTTGGTGATATTGACTGCATTCTTCGACAGTGCAACCATTCTCTCATATTCTGACTTGTCCCTCCTCTGTTAATGTGAACTCACTGCTCTTAAGTTGCCTATCTACTCTCAAGTGCTTTGCTCCCACACAGATGTATCTTAAGCAGACATTTTTTACCATTAAACTTAAACAGTTGTTTGGTTTTCAGAACACATCAGGGGACATTTCGTGAGTTCATTTTAAAGATCATTTCCAGACAATAATTTTCAGGGTTTACTTAATTGTGGTATTGGTGAAGAACATTGAAAATATCATAAACTACTAAATGGACAAACAATCTCTCTTGGAAAAATTAAGGCCAGAGTGCACCTTAGAAGCAAGCTTGGTGTGGTAGTTAGATGATTTTATGTCAATTAGACATTCCTGACTAGAGATGGATTCAACCTATCAATCAAGTCGCTGCCCAATGACCCTTTGATCATAAAGCAGGTGAGAAACTGGGAACTGCACTCTCTCTGCCCCTTTAGCATCTGCTTGTTGGGACTGTGCCAATGACCCCGAAGGCTTCCAGATGTCTGCTATTTTTCCATGGACATTGGATCCACATGACTTGACTCTGTACCCACTGGCCCGTGAGCTTCCTGCATTCTGCATCCTTGCATGTGGCTGAGTGAGTCTTAAGAGGGACTTATGAATTAGTAGGGGACTTATGAGCTTCAGTTAGATTGGGAAATTTTCTGGATATAAATCTCTTTCTCATACATATAGGAGTGTCACTGAATGTGTTCCTCTAGTCAATCTGGTGTAACAGAGATGGCATGGCTTCATCTTAACATCCTTTTCATGTGTTATCAGGAGAGACCAGCCCCGAGAGAAGGACATCATGGTTGATAAAGTGGAGAGGCAACAAAAAAGAGGAAGTTCATCAACAAGGTAGATAGACACAGTGGCTGTAAGAATAGACTGAAACATTGGAACTATTATGAGAATGACTGAGTCTGGGTAGTGTTGTGTTAGTTTGTGCATAGGATCAATACAAGACAAGGCAGTATTTTGCTGGTGTGTGCATAGGGTCAATATAGGTCGACACTTAACAAGAACAGCATCCATTCTCCCTTGCTTCAGAAAATCTAAATGGCATGAGAATTTGAAAAGCTGCATTCTCCAAATTTTAATCAGGATTGTTCTATAGAATTTTTTATCAAAATGTCCAGGAGGAGTAATTAGGTAGCATGCTATGTCTCTAGTCTCATGGCAAATGAGGCAGCTCTTCATGGAAGCAATGAGGCATCCATTCCATTCCTCTCTCCTTTTCTGAGCTCCCCTGTTGTTCCAGGTGAACAGATTGCAATCACAGTGCCTCAGAGTCAATACGGAACATGTTCTCTCTGCCATCCAGTCAACGCTGACTCATAATGACCCTCTGTGGGTTTCCAAGGCTAACTGTTCAGGAGAGTAGAAAGCCGTTTATCTTTTTCTCGCAGAGCTTCTGATGGTTTTGAACGGCTGATCATACAGGACACAGCCCAACTTGTAAATATCACACCACGCTAAGAAGTATAATAGAAGAAATGAACATGTCTTTAGGCTGAGAAGTGTCCTTGTCTCATGACCATGACCTGACATCTCCAAAGCAAGGTATTGAATTCTGAGGAGACTGGCGATATAAGCATCCCCATATCTATGCTTCTTTGGGTCATTGTTGTGAACATATGTGTCAGACAGGGTTCTTCTACAGACACAAAACCAGGACACTAGTAATTTTATTTATATATTGATATAGATAGAAAGATAACAATGGACTGTTCCTGGGCACATCCAACTTTATGACTCTGTGGGTCAGACAATACGCAGTTCATGATGGGTAGTTCAGGCCTCATAGTGACTTGGTGGCCCAAGGTGAGGCATTTAGTCTCCACCAAGGCCCAGTAACAGGCCAACAGCTGTTTTTCAAAGGGGGAGTAGTTGTCTGCAGAGGATGGCAGGACTTTACTCCAGAATCCAAATGGTCTATGCTGTGATTCACTAATAGGGGTCTGCCAAAGACCCCATGCTGCATCTTTATCAGCAACTGATACTTCTGGTACCACTGGGTCACCTGGATCATGGGGTCTCAGTGGCATAGCAGCTTACACAATAGCCCGAGCCTTACAGAGCCTTTTCTTGTTCTAGGACCCACTCAAAATTGGAGGCCTTTCATGTCACTTGATAAATACATCAAAGCAGAATACCCAGGTGAGGGATATGCTGCCTCCAAAATCCGAAGAGGTCCACTAAGCATTATGTCTCCTGTTTTGTTGTTGGGGGAGCCAGAGACAATAGCTAGTTCTTCACTTTAGTGAGAATATCTGGACATGTTCCACACCACTGGACCCCTAAAAATTTTACCGAGGTAGAGGGTGCTTGAAACTTTGTTGGGTTAATTTCCCAAGCTCTTACATGCAGATGCTGTACTAATGAATCAAAAGTCTTTGATGCATCCTCCTTAGTGGGTCCAATCAGCATAGTGTGATCAATATAATGGACTAGTGTGACATTTTGTGGAATAGAGAGGTGATTGAGGTCCCTTTGGACTAAATTATGGCACAGGATGGAAGAGTTGATGTACCTCTGGGGGAGAGTTGTGAAAGTGTACTGTTGCCCCTGCCAGCTAAAGGTAAACTGCTTTTGGTGATCCTTTGAGATTGGTATTCAGAAGAAGGCATTGGCCAGATCAATAGCTGCATACCAAGTACCAGGAGAAGTATTAATTTGCTCAAGCAATAAGACCACATCTGGAACTGCAGCAGCAATTGGAGCCACCACCTGGTTAAGCTTATGATAATCCACTGTCATTCTCCAGGTCCATCTGTCTTCTTTACAAGCCAAATAGGTGAGTTAAATGGAGATGTGGTAGGAATCACCACTCCTGCATTTTTCAAGTGTTTGACGGTGGCACTGATCTCTGCAATCCCTCCAGGAATGTGGTACTGCTTTTGGTTTACTATTTTCCTAGACAATGGCAATTATAATGGTTTCCATTTGGTCTTTCCCACTATGATAGGCCTTATTCCACATTTCAGGGATCCAATATGGGGGTTCTTCCAGTTACTAAGTATGTCTATTCCAACGATGCATTCTGGAACTGGGAAATGACCACAGGATGGGTTCGGGGACTTACCGGATCCACAGTGAGGCGTACCTAAGCTAAAACTCCATTAATAACTTTGCCTCCATAAGGCCCCATTGTGACTGGCGGGCCTTCAAAACACTTTGGGTCCCCTGGAATTAGTGTCAGTTCAGAGCCAGTGTATAGTAATCCCCAAAAAGTTTGATTATTTCCTTTTCCCCAATGAACAGTCACTCTTGTGAAAGGCCGCAGGTCCCTTTGGGGAAGGCTAGAAGAAAGACTAACAGCATAAACTTTGGGTGATATAGCAGGGTCCTCCTTCCAAGGGACCCAGCCTTCCCCTCATTCAGGAGGTTGTGGGTCTGTAAACTGGTTCACGTCTGGGAATTGGTTGAGTGATCAAGACTGCCTATCCCACTGTTCTCCTGATCCAGAAGTCTTCTGCCTATATAGGTCACATAAATATTTAGTAGGTTTCCCATGTACTTCACTCCTAGGGACACCTTGACTAAGTACCAATGCCATAATTCCACATGAGACAGGATGCTTCGATTACTATGAAAGCATTGTTGCCTATGATAGCCATGTTAGCCCTTTCTCTGTTGATTCTGGGCTGACACTTGCCCTCTGTCACCATGGAGTCCCATCAGCCCCATCGTAGGCAAATGTCGGAGTTCACTTAAAGCATTTCCCAGAGTTAATTAAGCCTTGTGCACACAAAATAGCAATTATAGGAGTCGTCAAAGATGCTGGGGCCCACCTCACAAACTTGTTCCTTATGGTTGTGGTAAAGAGTATGTCCTCAGCACACCCCCCTTTTGGGGTCTATGAAGTATCCTGGTGGATCCATTCTACCATAGCAATTTCCCCCAGCTTTTGAATGCCTTCTTCTACAGTGTACCAAGGTAGGTCAGGCAACTCAAGTTGGTCTAATCTAAGCCATCTAGCAGCCCATGTTTCAGTGAACCAGCCAAATAAGGAGTTGGATCCTCCCTTAGCCTCTCTCGCTGAGACATTGAGAGAAGAGTCTGTGCTTGGGGGTCCATATCCAAAAACTCAGACTGATCTAATATTACATTTCTTGCACCAGTATCCCACACCCTCAGTAACTATTCCCAGGGATATTTAAAAGCTCGAGCAGTTCTTTGTGAGTATAGCAAGCTTCTTCTTGAGTAATCATATAGACCTCACCCTTAGGAGCTTTACTTGACTTAATTTTAGTTACAGGTCTAGCAGAAACTATCAATGGTGAGGGTGTTTCCTGGGTATTCTCAGCACTATCTTTTAAGGCATCGCCCACAGGCGATGGTAGAAATGCGGCCCCATCTGGCGTTTCACCTTGAGAAGGTTGGTTGATCTGCTCAGGTGTGGGTTGTTCTGTTGATAGTGGATTACTATCGTCAGCTGGCAGGGGTGGATCTATTGACTGGGCTGGTCAATTGTTTCTGGAGGTAGCACAATATCCTCTTCTGGATCATAAGCCCATATATTCTCATCCCATGGTTCAGGGTCCCATTCTTTTCCTATCAATGCCCTCACTTTGGCTTTGGACACTGCCCTAGATCTGCCATTCAGCCTACATTGTAATTCAGCCACTCACATAATGAGGCTTTGGACGTGGTTCTCAGCAATGTCGGCTCTTTTACTACAGACAAGAAAGCTCTCCTTTTTAGCACTGGCAGAGGCCTTCAAGTCTGTGAGTGACAATCCCTCTCCTTAATCACATAGTCCATTGTAAGGAGGACCAGTAAACCAGCCTCCCTATACCTGGCATCTTGACAAAACTGCTGGAAAATATCAAACATATGATCTCCCAGAGCCTCTCCTTTAACCAGCACCCCATTTACCAGTGCTCCTACTTTAGTTATTAGCTTTGCTATTTCACACCATGGACTAGTAGGAGTGGCAAAATTACCCATGGCTTTAGGTGTAGAATTAGTATCACCAGTGCTCTTAAGACTAATCAGATTGGAGAACCAATCAAAGAAACTCATATATATGATTTTATTTCTCTAGAAAAGCACTCCTGGTACCACTTGTGTTAGAGAGGGTTCTTCTAGAGAAACAAAAACAGGCCACAGTAATTTTCTTTATATATTTATATAGATAGAAGAATAAATAAGATAAGAAATAAACAGTTAACTAATCAATAAAGCTGTACAAATGACGACATGCAACTCACTTATATAAGACAGCTAGTAGACTGGCAGTCCTTGGAGTCTTGAGGGCCACTGAGTAGTCCTCTGCAGAGCAATTCAGGCTATCCAGCCACAGGCAGCGAACAGCAAAGCAGGTCACCAACAGTCAGCCAGATGACAGAGTCCAACACACTCCAGCTCAAGAGATGTATATCCCAGGAGCATGGCAAAGTAGGGCTTGAAGGAACCTCAACTCACAGCTCCACAGTCCACGATTAGGTGTCCCATGGGTAGTGTTGCTTGGAGACAGAGGCACAGGACAAACGAGGCAGCCTACTGGTTCAAAGATCCAAAAGCAAGAGACCAAGGGCGGAGCTTGCCAAGCCTTTCCTATCTCCACTCAACAATTGATCATGTGTGTTCATTGGCCATGTCGTCACAACAGATCTACCTATCGTGTTTGGTTCCACTCAACAATTGATCATGTGTGTTCATTGGCCATGTCGTCACAACAGATCTACCTATCGTGTTTGGCAATGTAGGCACCATAAGCTTACATATCACAATGTAGCTCAGACACTTCTGCAGTTCAGCTGTTTGCCTATGTACAATTTAATGATAGCAAATACATTAGCCTGCAATGTAACCCTACCTTATGTGATTTTTTAATCACTGTAGACCAAACTTCCTTGTCCAGTAATAGTCTCGCCTCTCCTTTTCCCTCCTGACCTGAGCAATCACTTTGGAAATGTTGAATCCCATGTATTTGTCTGTTCTTGTCTGTTTATATGAGTGAGGCCATACAGTCGTTTTCCTTTTGTGACTGACTGATTTCAGTCAATAGAAGGTCTTTAACATCCAACAGTAGCATTTATCAAGATGTCACCTCCTCTTACTGACTGAGTCACGATTTAGTGTCTGTATGCACCACCTTTGTTTATCTAGTTATTGTATTATAATGAACATTAGAGTATCATTATCTGTTTCAGTTGCTGCTTTCAAGTATTTTATCCATAAAGGATAGGTTAAAAACTATCCCTATTATGTTCTAGTTTCTACATGATAGGCTTATTTCAAACAAAATATGTTTAAATATGTCTTTGTAATCTGTATCATTTTAGACTAGTTCCATCTTTGGTAGACTTACCTTAGTCTTTGGGAGGGAGGATTGCTTTCAAAAACAAGATACTTTTTTATTCCATAGAAAATTACTTTGAAGGGGAAGGCTACTATCATATTTGTCACAAAACTCAAATAGATGTAGTCCCAAATAATTAAATATTTGCAGTAAGTTTATGGTAATACTGCTTCACATAAAACACCAGTCTTCAAATGGATTGATTGTTGTAAGGAAGGCCTGGGATACCTCAAAGATGAGGCCAGAGAGAGGAACCCATCCACTTCTCTGAATGAAGAAACAGTGACTGTGGCAGTCATCTGCTTATGTTAATTTTATAATTGAAATGTAGGGATGGAGTCTGGCCTGTTAATCAGGAGAAAGCCATTGAGTAGCTGATGAGGCCTCTGTGTGGGCATGGCTTTCACCTGAGACTCCTGGGAAATCTCGCGGAATTTCCCTCCTGAAGATGAGAAGCTATCTCCCCCAGTTGTTAGGAGTTAGTTTCAGTGATGATTAACTACAGGCAACACAAGATGCAGCCTCTGAGAAGCTGGAGGAGCCAGTAGAGAGACCATTTGACTTTGCCCTGACAAAGACAGACCTCTGAAGCTGGAGCGGCATGCTGTTAATGGACCTGAGCCCTGGAAGCGAGGAACCATGGGGAGACCCCTGCCAGCACCAGAATTCTGCCCCCACTGACCTGTGACTTCCTGAGTCGGAAGCAGACTTTATAGACTGACTTCAGGCATATGGGTTAATATTGAACTTATGACTTTGCACTGGGCTGGATTGGGATGCTTTCTTAGTGTCACATTTCTTTTGTATATAAACCCTTTCCTTATACCTATATGTGTGTCTCTGGAATTCATTCCTTTAGTCTACCTGGACTAACTCAGTGACTGAAGGTCAGAAGTGGGCAAGAAGACCGTAGCATCACCGTTGATGCAGCAGTTTCCGAGGATGGGGGCTGTCTCGGTTCAGTGTTTCAATTTCAAGAAAATACCTTGACCACAGCATGTTTGGGGCTGGATGAGTTGCAAAATATTGCAGAGATCAACTAGCACAAAGAGATGAACTTTGCATACGTTTTTCAAGCAAACTCAAAGAAAGTGAAGATGATTCATATGGAACAAATTATAACTGGGGGCAAATCTTGAATTTACCAATTTGATTCACAGAGAAAGATCAAATCAAAACAATGATTTCTAAGGGGATATGCTTGGCCCATTAAATTTACAGCAGAGAAGTTAACTCAGAAAGTGATGATGAAAAAAAAGAAAGAAAGAAAGAAAGTGATGATGACTTTTTCTTTTTTAAGGGGCATGGGGTGGTACCCGTGATAGTACACACAATAATCAGTGAATAAGTTTTCAGAAGTGAAAGGAAAATTGCACTGGTGAGAAAAGGGTCAGCAAAATTGTGGCAAGGAAGGTTTTCCATCTTGAAAATGTGCCTGCTCCTTTGTCTAAGATAGTAGGGGCTGTCCTACAAGCATTTTTGTGAGGAACCTTATGCCATTCACCTTGGCTATATGATCTGACACCCCTGTGGAAGTCTTTTCTTTACAAAGCCCAAAGAGCATTTTAAAGGAGCATAAGTCTATCCTTTGAAGGATACCAAAACTGGTTTTCACTTGGTGCAAATCAAAGGGCACATTATTCTTCAACTAATTGTGGGAGAGATGAGACACCACTTTCAGAAGAAGTATAGACTGATGTAAAAAGAGCATACATTGAGAAATAACAGCTTCACCTTTGGGTATTTTTGTTTATTAAAAGATTCCATGATTTGGGAATCAGAGATTTTTACCTACTCATAAATCTGGGAGCAATATGACTGGTCAATGTAAGGTAGTTCTAGTTTTTTGGTTTGTTTAGGTTTTGTTTTGTTTTGTTTTTTTTTTTGAGAGAGAGAGAGAAAGTAGAATTTTATAATCCCACCAGCGATGAACAAGAAGTCCAGTCTTCCCACATCCCCACAAGCATGTTTGTTTGTTTGTTTTTTATCATGTTTCTGTGCCACCACCTTCTGTGTTTTTTAGTGTGTGTCATTTGAAGTTGTCTATTCCCTCTGAGATATTGTGGGGTCGTTGCATTATTTTTTTTGATTGTATGTTGCTTAAGTTCATTCTGATTTTGATTGCTTTGTTTAATACATGTGGGCAATGAAGGCTGCTTGCTGCTCCAACCATCTCTGGGAGTGGGCACAAGTTTCTGACTCTCTCTGTCTTGCAATGTTAAAAGCACTCTTAGGGCTGCCAATAAATGCTCAAAGGGCATACTATGTTGCTGATGTCAGCCTCAACTAGAAAACATGCAGGTCCAACTCCACAGGTTAGCAAATCAAGCTTCCACATTTAAGGGCACAGAGGCACCCCACTCCACAGCCTGCCTCCTACTCCAAAGCATTCACATTTACTTGCACTATGGGTGGGGGAGTCTTCCACTTTGCCTTAGTCTCTGACTTTGATTCTTTTGTTTTTGTTTCTCTGGTGTCAACGCTGTTTCTGGGTCAAGGAGGCTCAATGCACAGGGATCCCAGCGTCCAAAGGATGTGCTCCACTCCTGGATCCTGTCTCTTCTCTCTTGCTGATGGCAAGATACCTATGTCATTCCTGCTTCTGAGAAGGGATCCCCATCAGTGTGGCAAATCGTTTTAAACCCTGCCAACAATCCCTCACAGTTGAATCATATAATCAAATCAATAACTTCCTCAACTTGCTACCTCATCCTTTCAGGAAAAGATGTTCTTTGGGTGGGAGTAACAAAAGCTACATCTTAAAACTCAAGCTCACTGCTTTTGATTTCAGCTCTTGCTAACCCTGTAAGATGGAGTACGACTGTCTCTGTGGGCTGCTAAGACTGTAATTCTTATGGGAGTGGAATGCTTCCTCTTTCTCCAGCAGAGCAGAGCAGCGGGGCTTTTGAACAGCTGACCTTGCCGCTAGCAGCCCAACTCACGACCACGATGGCACCAGGGCTTCTAAAGCTGTCTAGAGGTGTCGTATAAAATAGTTACATACAGCTTTGCAAAAAAAATGGAGGGCAGGGGTGAAGAGAAAGAAAAAGAAAAGAAAGTGATGGATAAAATAAAGAGGAAAAAGAAAAATAGAAGAGTACTGGTCTTCCATAGGAAAGGGCACCTCTGAGCATGGGGAGGTGAGGAGTGGTCACTGATAACTTGAAGCTACAGACTCCAGTACCTATTACATGGCACCAAAATGGGGTGGGGGGAGGAGAGGGAGGAAAAGGGGTGAAAAAGAGGAAGAGGGGTGAATAGGAGGAGAAGGGGGAGGAAGAGAAAAGAACGAGAGGAAAAACTAGAAAAAAGCAATGTAACATTAAAAGTGGTACAGCACTGGCAGTGAGCATGGAGATTTGACAGGCAGGCATGTGGGTGGGATGGGGTTGGGGAGGGAAGGAGTACACCTCTGGTCAACAAGAGGCTGTTCAAATTGTCCATCATGAATGTGGGTGCTGATGCAGTCCTGGGCACAGAGTCAGTTATCTGGTCCCTGCTCTGCTCAGAATGCTGTCTGCCATAGTGTAATAGGGCCATGAAGTGCAGGTTGGCAGTTCATGACTCCGTATGCCAATCTCCTTGTTTCCTGTTTTCATTCGGTCTCTTCCTTTCATCTGTATTTGATCTACTTATTTATTCTCTACTTTGAAGCTGTGTGTTCCAGAATTGTAATCTATATCCATGTCTCTTAGTTTCTCATGGCTTTATTATAGAGAGACTGGCTGCTCTATTTTCCTACTCTACCAATCTTGGACGCTCTTTCTAATATTTATTAATCACAAACATCTTTATACACATCTGCTTGTATGTCCTCATTTGTGAATTCTGCTCAGGTCCGTTACCCATTTTTTAAATTGGGTTGCTTTATGTTGTGAGGTTGTTGGACTTTTCTCTACATTTTAGAGAATTAGACCTTGTATTAATTAGACTGATATCTCTAGAGAAACAGTACCAGGACACTTATGGATCTCTTAGTAGAGAAGTGTATATTGTGAAAGGGAGTTATAGGAGCTGTGCAGAAAGAGCTAAGTCAACTCATTTTGTGGGTTGATTAACATCCTGTAGGTCTTTCTCATTCAGGAAGCTACCAGGTCCAGAGACCAAACAAGCAGGAGATAAGAAAGCAAGGTGTGGTGAAGCGTAACAGAGGGTGGTGGCAAGGTATGGCCAAGCAAGTCATGTAGGACTTCACAGTGTGGCAATGGGGGTGGCTGGCAGGCAGTGCAGATTGGTGACACAGTGAAACCTGTGCAAGTGGTGCAGTGTGGTGATCAAGGCTGCCCAAACAGGTCTGGCCAAGAAGGCAAGAGCATATGGGGTGGCAAGTTCTCCACGCCTCTTCTTTTATCTAGGTCACACCTCTGAGGGACATCATCAGTCTGCGACCTGATGGATACACTAGACTAAACCCGTATCTTCTTATAGGGGTCATGTTGGCACAAACAACCATCACAACTCTTTTAAGATGTTATTCCTCATATTTTCCCAGCATGAAAATAGTGCTTTTTATTCTTTTGATAACATATTTTGATGAGTTGTTATGAGTTTCCGCTTAAATAATTCATCTTCTGCTATTTGTGAATTTATACTTGTGTCTGATTTTTTTAAGTTAGGTATGATACTTTTGTAACTATATTTTCTTCCATCAACCTTAAAACTTCAGAGTTAATATTTAGACCCTTGACCCATTTTGACCTAGATTTTGTGCATCCTGTATGGTATGAGTCATAAAATTGTTCGCTGTTGTTGTTTTTGCCTTTTAGCAAGGAACACTGTTGAAATTTGGGTTGGAATGGCTATACACGTATGAATGATATTGTTCCTTTTGAAAGCCTTGATACTCATCTCACTAAACT
This sequence comes from Nesogale talazaci, assembly GCA_004026705.1. Taxonomy (NCBI): domain Eukaryota; kingdom Metazoa; phylum Chordata; class Mammalia; order Afrosoricida; family Tenrecidae; genus Nesogale; species Nesogale talazaci. The sequence goes on along the minus strand of PVJH01002065.1, from coordinate 82,098 downwards.
GAAAGATCTTCAGAGACTATTTTTTAAGATATTTTTGCAGTTTCTAGAACTGTACATCTTCTGTAGAACAAATGATTGAAAAATGCATAAGTCTGGGTAAACTAGGAAAACAAATCCACAGAAACTCACATGCATGAGAGAATTTTATATAAAGGATAAGTGTACATTAAGAAAGCATCCCAAACCAGTGTTGTCCAAGTCCATAAGTCCAACATTAGCCCATATATTAGATACCAATCTACAAAGTCCTCCTCAATCTCACAAAACACACACAGCTGAATCAGTGAACATGTCAGCATCTCAGCACTGCCAGGGGTCTCCACGGGGCTGCTCCAGCACCCAGGGCTGATTCACGGTAGTTCATGTGGCTTCTCCTCAGGGATGTCTTGCAGGAAGTGAGTCTTGCAGTTGAAGCAGGGAACTGGCTAAGGCAGCTACACCCTTTTCTGACCATCAGAGAGCAAAAGACCCGAGAACTAGAAGGGTGAAGCAATAATCCCATATGTGTTTATTGGCCAGGTCCTATTTCAGGAAACAATTATAAAATGCTTAGATATGTAGTCTAACAAGATAATGTTGGTTTAATAAAAGAACTGCATTTTAATTTCATAAGTGAAACTTATACAAATGCATTTCAAACAAAACAGGCTGTTCTGGTCATTGAAATCTCTTCAATTAAGAGTAAATGCCCCCAGCTTCCTCAGTCTGTTGGAATATAATGTGCAGATGACCAAGCCTCTTTCCTTTACCCTCCCTGATCTCGCAAAACTGCTCAGGTAATCATAGATCTATACAACTGCTTCAGCATGACTTGTGACAGTTAAAATTTAGATTTATAGGATTAGATTGATGATTGTAAACATTGCTCATAACAAAATCCTAAAAATTACTATTATTTTTAAATGAATATAAAACCAGACAACATTAATAGGAAATGCAAGCTAGTTCTAAAACTAAGGTGAAGACTACATCCAATTCCACTTGTAAAGTTCAAGCTGGAGTGGATTATCAGTTAGGCTGAAGGTTCCCTCTCCCTGTGAGGGAAGTTACAGCCTCTGCCTCAATTTAGGGTCCTGACAAACAACAAACTGAGCGTTCTCTATACTGCAGTGTGAACGGAGAAGAATTAGGTTGAATGAAAATCAATGCTCCCAGCTGAGGAATGTCCAAAAAATAAAAGATAAAATAAAAAGGACTGGGAAAAGCATTGAGGGAGAGAGGGCTGTGACTCTCCTGCTTGATGGGCCTTGTCATCTCTCCCTGCCTTTCAAAGACACAGACAAGAAATGGAAGAGCAATGTGCCGAGAATCCTGAGGATGGGCTCGTGGTCAAATTTACAACTGACACTGACAAGCTACCCCGGTGAGCATGCCCATACAAACAAGCAATCCACTGCCGGAACTGAGAATCAGACACAGAAATGAAGGGGAGGAGAGGCCAGTCTCAACAAAGGGTTGTGTGATTTGCAGTTGAAGTTCAAAGTGACTTTAATACCATGTTTTCCCTTTTTAAATTGTTTTTATCTTATTTTTCCAACCCACACGGAATGCACCTTCGTGTCAACAGAACCCCTTTTTTCTTTGTAAGCTAGTTTGAAGCAAAATATCTGTAAATTACTTCCCATACCACCACACAACCAGATCATGCTGAGAAAATGGTCTTTGCAGGAATGCAGTAAATTGTTTCTGTCACCGAAGAAAATACAACCAGTGGAAATCATTATGGATGAGTCATTATGGGTAGGGGCCAAAAAAATTAACCTCCATCCATTTTCTTTGTCTTTGTGCATGAACAGGAGGTTCATGTATATGCGTGTGTATTTATTTGAATGCACCTGTCACAGTTAGAATTTTGAAGTTAAAAAGAATTCATAGATCAGCTAGGACAGTTCCTTCATTGACATGCATGCAAGAGGGGAATAAGGAGGAAGAGCAGAATTCAAAATATGAGATTGCTGAGAAGGTGATTGCGTTATTGAAAGACAAAAGGTTCTGTGACTAAGTGATGAGGGAAAGAAAGCTTTTATTTTTCATGCATTTTTGAGGTTTTCTAAATACTGCCGTGCACAACACTGTTTTTCATGCACATCACCTTTTAAATCCTCACAGCAATTCTATAGGGCAATTGTGGTGGGTGGTAGTTGTTTACTCAGACATATGGTGACCTTACATACAACAGGAGAAAACATCATCATTGGCATGTCTGGATCCATTGTTACAGCCAGTGTGCAATGTCTTCTGACCTACTGAGTAACATTCCATTGTTGTCAATAGAGTTCTTATTGAATATTTTTTCAGAAATATAATGTCATTCCCTTCTTGCTTGTCACTGCCATCAAGTCAATTCTGATTCATGGTGACCCTATGTGACAGGGTAGAACTGCCTCTGTGAGGTTTTGTGACTGTAACTGGGAGTAGAAAGACTTGTATTTGCTGCATTGAGTGGCAGGTGGTTTCAAACTGCTAACCTTATGGTGAGCAGCCCAATGCATAAGCCACCACACCAGCAATGCTCCCTTCCCTCTTTCTAGTCCTTCTTAACCTGAAAGCTCCACTGAAACCTATCCACTATAGGTGGTCCTACTGATTTTGAAAAACCAATGGCATTTCTTTAAGCACTACAGCAACAAACTTACAGATAAGTGGTAAGTATGCTGTTATTATTCCCATTTTTACAGATGAGGAAATAGCACTTAGATGGAGAAACTTGTCCAAAGGCACACAGCAATGAAGTGTTTGTGCTGGAATTCATATACAGGGTGTCTCTTATATATACCGGTTGGGTGAGACATACATTGTGTGAGGGCTATCACGAGCAGAAGCAGACCTTTGGATGGGGCCAGAAAACATCAATGTGACTCAAGATGTGCCAAAAATATTGAGAAGAAATAAATTCCACCTTCCATATCTCGCCAGAAAATTTCAGAAAAACCTGGTGAGTCCTTACCCGTTGTGCTTCTTTCTGAATCTGGGGAGTTCATTGGGATTCCTGCAGGTGTGTCATTTTGAACTCCTTGAGTTCCACCCCAGCCTCTTCATCTTTTCTTTTGTGTGTGTGTGTGGGGGGGGGGACGCATCACTGCCCTCTGGTGGGAGTGGGAGACCCAGTCTTGCTCCTGGAGAGCTGCTGCTGGATTTGTACCACCAAGCCAGTGGGCCGCAGTCCCGCACTCAACCACTAAGCAACTGGGGCTAGCCCTCTTCATCTTTTCTTAACATCAAAAACTCCATTTCTAGCCATGTGATTATCCTTTGCCTTCTATAAAAACAAAATGGCATATAAAATACTCTACAAAGAGTATAGAACTATAAAACTGTATAAAATAGTGGATAAATATTTACATATTTATTAGAGAAATAGGTCCTTGATATTTGCATATGAACTCAGGGAGAGGACACCATTGTCTGAGAATAGATTTGAATAGAGACTGCCTAATTTGGTGAGTGTGGGTACAAGCTGGTGGGTCTTTGCAGTCCTTCATTGCCTAGTGCATGAGGTCAGTTGACCTGCTTCCAAGAGACAGAACCTTAGATGCCTTTGATGGCCAAAATAAAACTGAAGTCACCTAAATAAATAAATAAAATGGAAGGTTAAAACTTGCAGTCAACTAAATAAATAAATAAAACAGAAGGTTAAAACTTGAGGTCATTGTAGTCCCTGCTATGGACTATTTTGTGTGTCTCCAAGGGAAAATATAAGATGAGTTTCTAAGTGACAAGAATTTGAGGATCCATTCTTCTGCACAGTCAGTAATGTCAAATGTTCTGTAAAGAAGCGAGGGCTCAGAAGACACCCTGCAGAAAGTACAAGTCACCAATATTTGGGTGAGGTGAGCGGAGGAGGAAGGAAGGCTGCAAAATCATGCAAGCTAGGAGGTTCAAAGTAAGCTCATTATACATGGCCCATGGCTGACTACACTGGAATCAGACCTGCAAGCCAACTTGTAGATAGTCTCTCTAAAACAAAGACAAGAATAAATAGGTCTCTGTGTTGCTTTGAAATCTATAAAGAATATCTCTCACATTATCTTATTTTTAAACCGTGCCTCTAACTTGGGAGATTGGTACTCTTACCAACACTGGACAGGAGCTACGGCACTAATTCTCAACTTGAATTGCATAGTTAACACCATAAATATTTTTAGGAAATGCTGATCCCAATCCAGAAATCTGTGTCTTCGGTGTGAGGGCCGATTCAGGAGTCAGAATTGTTTGAGAGTTTCTCCAAACCATTCTGATAGATAACCAGGTTGAGGGTCACTGCAGTAGGAGAGTATCTGTCCATTGGCCAAGTAAAAGGAATTGCCATAGAACTGGAGAGAGCAGAGAGCGCAAACAAAGTTACAAACTAGAAAAGACTGACAATATAACAACAGGTATGCTGTCCGACAGGAAAAACAGTTTGGATGGCCCAGTCCCAGGTGAACATATCTGAACTATTCCTCTGAGCTAGCGCTTCCGTCCCACAGAGTCAAGCTTCCGGTGCTGTAATGAGAAAAGAACAGAACGGAGAGCGGTTCCTTCCGATGCTGACTGTGTTCAGTCCCAAGCAGATGTTTTTGCACAAAGGAAGCCTGCGGAAAAGACCATTCTGCGACCTTGATTTATACTCCACAGAAACAGAAAACACTGTTTGGAAATGTCCTCAGCTCCTACGGGACTCATTTAGCAGCACACGGGCTCCTTTAATGAACTGCGGGGCCCACTGATATCCTAATCACTGTGTGAGGAAGAAGGGACGCTCTGTCCGCTGAGTTTTCTCAGGAGCTTAGGAACAGTCTTACGCGATTTGATGAACAGGTAATATAACAAAAATAACAGTAATAATCAAGTCGACAACAAGAGATAAGGGGGCTTTAAAAAGCTTGGGGGGAAGTCCATTTTCACTTAATTCAATGTTTCCACACTCTTTTGGATATCCCTATTGTGCTAATTTTAGGCACTCACTATGGCCATGATTATCAACATACTTTAGATAGATATATTTTTTATTTCCTATATAGAATGTCTTCTTGCATGCTCAACACCTAAATTTGGTTCGCAGTCACTGTACCCCTTGTCGAGCCACCACCTATATGTCAGACTAGAAAGAAAGGCCTGGAGATGCCCTTCTGAATGTCAGCCAATGAAAAATGGACCCACAGCTGATGGCGTAGGACAAAGCAGTATTGTGACCTATTGGGGGTGGGGTGATCATGAATCGAGGGCTGTTTTCAGGGCCGCTAGGCACAACAACAGTATGCCATTAGCTTCCCCACTTTGCATGGGAAGGACGTGTGTCTTAGGATAAGTACCATGCCCACTGTCATGGGCTTGGGTAGCTCTAAAGTCCATCCTTGAGCCAGGCAATGCAACTGGAGACATGACTGATTATAGGGGCCCTGATGTTTACATGGGCCCTGATGTTTAGTGTCACTCTGGGCTTGCTGCTTGCACTGGCAGGAGGAAGTGATTCATGATGATAGTTAGCATGTGCCGAGTATTACTTGATGCCAGGAGCTGGATAACATCACTTGAATGTATACTCTCATTTAATGCCCACAAAACATTCAGCGGCAGGAGACATTTTATTCTTGGTTTACTCATAATTATTTGAATGTAACACAGTCCACGATGGGCAAGAAGCAAAAGACAAAGGAGGGCACTGAAGCCACAGGGCAGCTCTCCACCACTCTCAGCTCCCATGCTAGTAAGGAGACTGGCTTTTTTCTGAGTTCAAGACTATCCCACCTCAATATCACATTTACCCATCAGGAAGTGTGTGGGCGGCAAAGGGAGAGGAAGGGTTCTGCTCTGTGAACTCCATAGAGAAATAAAATGAAAGGTTCAAGAAGAGAATGTGCCTCATTCTCCTGCTCTGCCTACCTAAATTGTTTCAGACAATGGCTCAGATGTACACAGTACCAGACAGTAGGTTGCATCTATGGCTTGAAGTAAGGTATTGATAATGAAATAGAAAGAGGCTACATATGGGCTGATCTGTGTGAACTGACAAATCTTTTTACCTTGAGCCTAACCTTCCTCATTTAGATTGAGATTAAAACAGGACCTTCTCAAGGTTGTTATAAAACATAATGTATGTAATCAAATAAAGTGCTTAGCCTGGGGCCTTATTAGTTGATTAATGGAAGCCATTGTTACTAATGATGGCTAAGGGGACAGGGCTGATTTTTTTTTCCTGACTGCTTGTAAGTAAGAAGTAGTCATAAACAAGGATTGCCACAAAATCAGATTGCCACATAATCAGAAATATTTATTAAACAAAACATATACAAATGTGAAGCTACTGCCTCTCAGCATATCCTCTCTCAGGATCTATACACTTCTGAAGGTGACAGTTGCTTTTGATATTTCTAAACCTTTTCCAAATCATTCTGTGCTCTCCGATTTGCATTATGTCAAAGCAACCGGTTGGGTATTTTCAAGGAACTCAATTTGTGCTGCTTTTACATGTTCGTTGAGTTTGGGGGATGAAGAAAAGTCTGATATTATAGGATCAAGGCTGTTGGATGCATAGGGTATGACTGCCAATGAAGTTTGTGTGGGAAGTCCTTGCTACCCCGACAGAGTAAGCCAATGCATTTTTATGATGGGGGTGGGTGGGGAGGAAGTCATCAATAGTACCTTTTGTGATATTTTTTGACACAGCACAGTTTTCATTTCTTAAAAATATATTCAATAAAAAGCCAATGTTATTCTATGTTATTTATTCTATGTTATTTGAGAAAATGTATTAAGATCACTCATTTGGCATTATAAGTGATAATAATAAAAAAGCCATTGCAGTAAACTTTGGAGCTGATCTCTATGCCTTAAATTCATTATTGTTTTGTTTTCCTGACTTTCTTTGATCTGTCTAAAAACTGTTGTTTTAGATGAAGCAGAATTCTATAAACTTTTAGCAATGCTTCAATGATCTCCAAAGGTGATGTCTATTTGGCTGAGCTTTGTTTTGCCAAAATGGAAGGAAATGTGAATAATAATGAGAATAGGGGAGAGAAATTTGATAAAATTGCTTGTGGCAAAGATTTTACAACTCTCCTGCATAGGGTTGAACTTTTGAATTGTATGATATGTAGAGAAAGTGCCAACAAAATTATTTTATAAAGACATTTTGCTATTAGTCTTCACCTCAAAATCTCTCATCACCCCCCCCCCTTTTTAGGAAGGCACCCAATGAGACTAAGACATGGATATTATTGAAAGGACTTTTATTTTCAGCCATCTACTGATTGCAAAGATAAGTTAGGATGTGATTTATTTGGAATAAATCTGTGTATTTGTGAACTTAGTGGCAATATTTTTTGACTGACCCTTTTATTTGAGTTCTATTTCCAAGAACACAAAAATATATATTGTGTCCCTACCCATTGCAGTCAATGTCACATCCTAGAGAAGCCTCAATCACATCTGCCCTTGACAAGATGCTAATATACAAAAGGAGGTAGGGAGAAGCCTAAGATAACTAGCTTTCCCATGGGTAGTAGCCTTGAGGCAGTGGTCTCATTACATAATCCACTATGTCAAGTCAAGCTAACCTTATCTGTTTGAGGTCACGACCTTACCTACAAGAACACCATGGATATAAAGACCTTGCCACTTCCTCTACCTGAAACCATACCACAAACCCTACACACAGTACACAGCACCACCACCACCACACATAATGCACACGGCGTGCACAATGCCACATTGCATGTGGCACACACCATAGCACATCACACACCCCACAGGAGCTATTACTCGGGGCAGAGGACCATGTACCATGAAGAAGTGGAGCTTCCCTGGATTTGGGAGGGTTGTTCTCCAAGATGCTCACGCTTTCCCCATGGCTGTGGAGATCTGCTTCCCTTCAGTGTTCTTTCTAGCAGCCACCTTTTGTCAAGAAGTGATTCTGCTCTTTTCTGTCAGGAACACTGAGTGATTGTGGCAAGGAAATTGCTTCCAGCTATACGGATTTAAGAAAGGTTGTTCTTGAAAATAGCACTCAAATTAATTAACTTGGAGGAAAGGGTTGCTTTTTACTTATTTTAGTGGGGGAGAAGAGATCTGGATTTATTCTTTTCCAAACAGTTTTTTGTTGTGTGCTAAATGGTGTAGAGAATGTTATCTCCTTGGACTTGCACCTGAATTTAAGAAGGCCTTGCTGGCCCTGTCCTGTGAACCACCAACACTATCTGGAAGTTTTGAAAAGGGTAGCCCCAGGGAGTGGGTGTGTTTTCTGTCGCAGAAGAAAGCTGCTTAAATAAAGGAATCCGGACATGTTTGAAGGAGGCTGTGCTGTTGAGGAGGAGGAAAGTGTGAAATTATCATAGAGTAGAAAGTACACAGGGGCAGGCAAATGGCACTGGGGGCTGTCCTGTTTCACTGTTCTCAGTTAGACAGTGAGGGGAATTAAGCCAGCGCAGCAGGCTGAGGAGACTGTCTTTAGGAACAGATGAGGCATACTTGAGGCTTTGAGTTGTGTAGAGGTGTCTTACTCCTGCAGAGTCCCAGCAAAGAGATGTGCAAGGTACATGAGAGAGGATGTGTTAGTCTGGGTAGACTAGAGAAATGAATTCATAAACACACATTGTATATAAGGGAGAGGTTTATATACAAGAGCAACTGTATATTAAGAAAACATCCCCACCCAGTCCAGTCCAAGGTCATAATTCCAATATTAGCCCATGTGTCCAATACCAGTCTTTAAGGTCTTCTGCAGACTCACAAAGCATATGTACTGACACCAAATGATCACAAGTCAGATAGGTAGAATGATTTTGGATCCAGTGGCATTGCAAACATTTCAGCACTGGTAAGGGTCTCCACGTGGCTCCTCTGGCTTCAGAGATCTGGTTCCTTCAGGGAAGGTCCATGTAGCATCTCCTCCAGGATGTCACATAGGGAGTCAGTCTTGTGTGTTGTCAAAATAATGCCTCCAAGAGAGTGGTGTCAGTAGAAAGCCTCCAAGGAAGTGAGCTGAGAGAGATAGTGTCTCCACCTCCAAGAAGAAATTACCACATTTCCCAGAATTCTCAGGAGAAGGCCATACTCACAGAGAGGTCTCATTGGCAATCTCCAGATTCATAGGCTAGATGGCACCCATACACTCTTAATCCTCAAATTGACAACAGTTTAGTTGACTGCCACAGAGGGCAAAGAACAGGCATGCGTGTGAGCATCCTTGGCTCCTTGTGATCCTGGGCTCATCATTTAACCTTTCTTCATCACAAAATAGAATAAAAGGTCTGAGCCCTGGTGGCCTAGTGGTTGTGCGCGGGACTGCCACCCACTGGGATGGAGGTTCAATTCCAGCAGAGTCTCCACAGGAGCAAAGGCTGAGCCTCCTACTCCCACCACCAGAGGGCAGTGTGGCCCCCCAAAAAATAAACAAACAAAAAAACCCCACAAAAAAGAATAAATGTCAATACCTCAAAGCTGCATTGAAAAACAATGAGCCACTCTTATAAAAGAGTTTACTGATGATTATCCAATAGATGTTCATCAAGTTGTCCATCCTAATGTTGCATGATACTTTCAGTCAGCATTAAAAATGTTCATTTAGGTAACAGAGGAAACACTGTGAGGTTTGCAAGGATTAAAGGCAATGGGTAAATCCAAATACAGATACCATCCTGCATTAACTGTGAAGTTCCAGTAGCTACATGGATAGTCATTCAGGTTGAACATATGTGAGAGGGAGTGTGAGAGTGGACACGCACACATATGTATATTACAGATATAGTCATACATACATATACATATGTACTTTTGACAGAGGATATTTATATATGTGTATTTCTCTTTTGTGTCAATATCTCCATAGTTGTAGCATAGAGGGAGTAAAGTTATTTAAACTGAATAGACCAAATTCAACACCTTGAAAGAGTGATCCATTGAGCCTAAGGACTCAGGACCAGAATCTCAGGGGACACGAAAATCAACGACATTAACATTGTTCACAAAGACAATGTTCTATATATCACTTTGATGAGTAATGAGTGGTGCACCAAAAGCAACAATTGACTTCTTTCCTGTCTGGAGGGGTAAGTGATAAAAATGGACAGACCCAGGATAGTCACTGTAGTCCAATGGGCTAATGAACTACACAAAGATGAACCTGCATAACCCAGAAACCAGGAGAACTTAGGGGAGTCACCTACCACTACAAATTCTGGGGGAAAGATTACATGAGGAAGACATGCGTGCAACAGGAGAAAAATGTCGGACAAAACTCAAAACCATAAAACAGGTTCAATAGAGGTAAGAGGTTCACTCAAGAGTGACTCTCTATCACATGTCAGCTCTGGAGCTAAATTTACCCAAGTGGCTCAAGTTTCAGCCAGAAAACTCTTGTTAGCTGCCATTGAGTCACTCCAACTCATAGGGATTGTCGGTCCCAAAGTATCAAAAGCCGTCTGGTCCTGTGTCATCCCCACAGTTGTTATTTTTGTGCCCATTGCGGCAGCTATGACATCAACCTGTCTTCTCCAGGGTCTTCCTCTTTCTCACTGCCCCAGTCAATAGCTCTACCAGGTGAATAATGCCATTGGTGAGGTGCCCACATGTTAGGATAATTAAACATTTAAGATCAAGATGATAACCTTACCCAGGTTAAAATCAAGATACTTAGGAAAGAGGAATGAATGGAAACAGAAAGCACAGGGAAGAAGCTGGATACATGATGGTATATTTAGGGAATTTGAAAGAATGAAATGAAGCAAAATGCATCTGAAGTGTTTAATGTTTTTTATAATAGAAGAATTGCACTATAAATAACTACCCCATCCACAATAAAATTTTTAAAATGCCTATATAATGGATATTTTAATTTATAGAAATTATTAAGTATTATTTATCTATGTAAGGTATTCATCAACAAATGTTTATTTTAGTGTGAAGAATTTTTCTTAATTTTTTACAATAGTGGTAACATAAAAGTCATTTTTCCCTTTTGTGATTGACTAATTTCACTCAGCATGATACCCTCCAAGTTATGTACATTATGAAGAATTTTGCCAATTATTCTGTAAGGATGAATATTATTCCATTGTGTATATGCACGATGGTTTATCTGTCTATTCTTCTATTGTTGTGCTTCCTTCGTTTTGCTATTGTGAATCATGGTCTAATCAATATGAGTATGTATGTATCTATTCATGTTTCAGTTCCTACCTTCCTAGGGTAGATACAGTTAGCAAAGAAATTTGGGGGTCATATGGTATCTTTATTCCCAAATTTGCACAGAAGCACCCTCATTTTCCCACTAAAAGAAACAGAGGTGTGAGGTGAAGGGTTGGGAAATGACTGAATAGTGGGTATACTTGCTCACTTGGAAGAAGGGGTGAGGTCAGTCAAAAATGATGGGGTCCAGGAAAGACACCGGGAGGTTTGCAAGAGTTAACTAAAGGTAACAAAGGTAACTATACCCACACCCTTGAGATGGCAGTGATCTCTGGGTAGAGGTGTGCAAAGACAAGAAAGCTGACCAGGCATGCGAGGAAGAGCGGGAATATAATCATAAATATAGAGATTTGACAATAGGTATCTGTATTGTGTGTTTACTTTTGCTATAAGTATATGCATGCATGTATAGAAGGCTACTCACAGCTGTGAAGTCACCACTTGCTACTTGCCAAACCAGAGTGTAGAACACAGTTTCGGAGTACTATGCTAGTGGACCTTTGTGCTCCCCACCCCCAAACTCCCCCCACAAGACTATGGTCCTGTAAGTTTTGTAAGGAAATCGAGTGCCACTGAAAATGAATGAGAACCAAATTGTAACAAAAGCAAACTTTTAATGGGGAGGTACTTTGCCTGGGCGAGGTCCCATAGTCCGTGAGGTCTGGGGCCAACAGAATCGTACCCAGTGGAAAAATGGCTGGATAGCCCAGGGAGACAGAGTCGAGGTGTCTGGTGCCCATTTTAGGTAAGGTAACTGGGGATGGGAGGTTGAAGGTGTGTCTGGGTCCTAATGGAGTGCAGGGTGGGCCCTGTGCAGAGCAGGCTGCAAGGTCAGGGAGAGCGGCATGAGCAGGCTATTCGTTTAGGGAGGGCTGCATCAGCCAGGTGTCTGGTTCAAGGAGGTGCAGGAGGGTCAGGCCCAAAATGGCCACTGCAAGGTGGCCTAACAAGTGTCATCAGAGGGATCATCAAAGTTATGATAACTTCTTAGACCTAACCAAACACATTGAGGGAATTCTGGAAACTTTGGGGCAAAAGGTTGACTAGCATAGAACACAGAAACTGTGTTCTACATTCTAGTTTGCTAAGTGGCAAGTTGTCTCTTAAAAATTGTTAGTACTCTTCTAAGGTACAACTGCTGGCCTCTTTTACTGACATGGTCCAAGGGGGAAAGAGTGGGGGGACGAGAGGTCCCATGAGGCAGGCTGTAGCTCTAAACAGCCTAGGGTGGTCTCTCTGGTGGTCTGAATGAAATGTTAGCTGGGATATGGGGGGTATAGCTAACTTGAGGATTGTAGAAGCAACCTAAAATTCTCAAAGAATACATTCATGAAAAAAAAGGACTAAAACAGGTTAAAGAAAAGAGAATAATTAAAAAATGAAATTATAGATAAAAATATAAATCTCAAAAGGGGAGAAATACAAAAACAGAATAGTGAAGAAAAAAAGCACAAAAACACACACAAAGGAGAAAGGGAAAGGGGTTAAAAAAGATTTTTTTAAAGTTCAATAAAAATCCACTCACCACTTGGATTAATTCTCTTGGCATGGAATACCATACATAAACTGTACTCTGCACTCACCATTGGTATTTTCTTGATGAAACTTGCTGTAGCAGGAATTTAGTGGGACGAGAAATGGAAGGAGATGAAATGAGTTAAAAGAAGAGAGAGAGAGACTATGAGGATTAATTTTATGTTCCAAGCCCTGGTTCCCAATTGCTTGAACCAACACCAGTCTAGGTGCTGCTAGGCTCTCATGATTAAATTAGTATACCTTGGATAAAGCATATCATGTAATATCTAATTCAGTGTAGTGCATCATTATAAAAATGTCATCTAATGCTGCATTAGAGTGGGTCTTAAACCTAATCATTTTTGAGTTTTTAAAATACCAGAGTAGGGACATCCTCACAGGCCCAGGAAGAAGACAGCTTTCACAAGCAGAAATCCATAAAGAAGGACTCTCCCCACACCCCCCACAGTCCCACCTGACTTAGCTTTGTAGTCTCCTAAATGGTGAGAAAATACATTTCTGTCCTTAAAAATCACCTACTTGTAGTATCTGTGCTCAGCCACACCAGTCAACTGGTAAGGGCAAGGAAGGGAAGAGAAAGGAGGACAAAAGATGATAGTCTTTTTGTGTGTGTGTGTGTATGTGTGTGTGTTTTGGGGGCATCACTGCCTCTGGTGGTCGTGGGTGCTACCCTGTGCCTCTCCTGAGAGTCAACGCTGGATTTGAACCACCAAAGCCGCGGGCTGCAGTTCTGCACTCAACCACTTACACCACCAGGGCTCAGCCCCGATAGTCTTATTAAAATAAACCCTGTTGCCCAAGTTTTCTGCATCAGCAAATCTTTTAATGGGATAGGATTGAAAAGACTCAGAGTAGCAAAAGGAGGAACCGACAAATGGAAGGGAAAGACAAAGAGGAAATGACACCAACAAGGGCAAAAAGTGTACATAAAGAAAAAAAATTCCAAAAAGGTCAGATTCTAGACTTTGTGAACATTTCATTTTGTTACATTTAATCATAACACAGCAACATAAATGTTCAAAGGAAGAAATAAAAGGCCCAAAAATACAGCCAAACTCAACCAAAAATCAAATCTGAGAAGTTACACATTTAACATAAGGTTGGTAACCCTTTGCTTTGCTAGCACAAGGGATTACAGCCTCTCCTTTACAATTTCTCTCAATCACATACAAGTTCATAGTAATGAAGCTCGCTTTTAGCTTCAGCTAAAAATCAATGTGTGGAATGCAGAAAGAAAGAAACAAAAGTGGTCCAAAGAGAGGGAAAAGGTCAGAGAAAAATAGCCAGTCTGACAGCAATAGAAATAACTTCATTCTCTTCTGTCACTGCCCTTCAGGCCAGGAAGTTCTCTGACACGTCTAACTTAAAACTTTCCTGCAATTTCAGTCAATTTCATGTCCTTCTTGGGTCTAGTCTAATAAGAAGCTGACAACTTGCTGACTTAAAATGTTACAACACAAAAGGAAGGGGGATGGGGGAAAGGAATTCACTGGGTCCTGCTTCTGAAATCTTGGATTTGCATAAAAGCAGGCCCTGGAGTGAATGGGCAGAACAGTGAGTACATTTAAAAATGAGAGAAGTTCTCCCTTATATCAACTAGAAAAATCCTGTCTTGCTGCCTCCAGCTTCTGCTGACAGAATCTGAAAATCAATTTGAGTGCCTGTGGGTTGGGCACTCGTGCTTGGGACCAATCCAATCCAATGTCATTGAGGCACTGAAAAGTTCTAAAACAGTGCCCCTTCAGCCTTACACTGTTTCCTGCTGGACTTTCTTGGGCCTAGTGGATGGCCAATTTTGATTTAGTCTCTACAGTGCTGATGCTGATAATGAAAGGATCCACCACTCTCCTAACACTGTGACTTCACGGCAGGGCTATCACCTATTCACCTTGTGAAATCACAGACACTGGTTTCAGACTCACCACCTGGGCACCTTATACTGCTTGTCCAGTGTCCACAGTCATCATTTCTCTTCCCCACCTGCTCTGAACACACGAGTTCCTCTTTTCGGACTTTTGTGATGCACATCTCTTTCACTCTGTGGAACCCAAGAAGTCAGGGAAATCTCCAAATCCCACTCCATGGTGCCAGAGAACTTACTGGCCTGAAGGGCATCGACAGAGGATGACGATGTTTTTCAAGCATTTGATCCTCCACATTTGCTCTGAAGGCCTGTGATGATGCCAGTCTGATCCTAAATGCTATTGGGACCTGCCTTCCATAGACTGGTCTCTGCCTGGCTGACCAGAGCACATTCAGAAGGCCACTGAAGGTCCATCATATTCTTGATTGACTCTAAAGATAGAGGGTTGTGTCCTCAGTGTGCCTGAGATCCAAGTAAGGCCTCGTTTCTCTTCTCTAGCCTCCAAATGCTGGACTATTTTTTATCCCTATCCTTAGAAGTCACTGGACCAACCTTTCTCATGTTGAAATCTCTCCCATCCCAAAGAGGCTATCCACTGACTCATTGCCATGGAGTCAATGCCAGTGCATCGTCACCCTGCAGGAGAGGGACAGCACCTTACAAATTGCCTGGTTTAAAGATGCAGCATGATTACGTCTTCACATATATATTCTTACTATATATGAAGCTCTTATCAACACAGAGGTACTTCTGAAAAACAGTTACTGAATGGTGTCTGCTTCTCTGGAGTCCCAGGTTCCCATAATTGCTCTTTAAAATTCTTATCATAGTCACTGAGATAAATCTCAGCTAGTGTCAGGCTTGAGATCATGTTCCTTTTTCAGGAATCTTCCATATACTACCAGCCAAACAGTGGCATCCCAAGCACTGAATCCAACCACACCTCTGTGAACTTGTGGGCCTCTTTCTATGCACAGAGACATTATTTCTGAACCAGAAAAATTCTCAGATCCTGGTCATCTCATTCTCCTTTGCAGTTTCCGGTTCACTCACTTTTCCACTGCTATCCTCGAGGATTTCAGGAACACAATCGGAATCCACTTTATTCATGATCTGAATGAAGGGATGATGTCTGTAATGTCATACTCTAACTCAGCTGCTCTTCTGTATAATCATTAATGTTCGGTACATCCAATCTGTTCTTGATATGGTCTTAAAAAATTCAAGTGGATGCATTCAAGCTCCTATCTCGGTTCTCATGGACTTGAATTCAGAAAAAACAAGTTACTTTAAAGACAATCAATTAGATCTACTGACTCATTTCACAGACTGGAGTTTATGTTACAGTGGTTCAAGGGTAGAATTTTCTTCAGCTATCACTTGAACTTGCATTAAACAAATTCTTCACTTTTGTGAAGGATCCATTTTAAAGCATAATAGTTTTCTGACATCACTGTCCTTTATATCATTTCTCCCTTTCTTTCATGGATGCTGCATAAACTTGAATAATACCTGAACTAACTGTTTTTCTTGTGATATCACTATCATATACTGCACTGTACTCCAAGATAGATCCTGGAATGTTATTTTTGATGGTAAATGGCACAGTAGCAAACAGTATGTTCCTTACCATATTCAGGTTTTTATGCCATCTCTACAAGTTTCAATGCTGCTAACCACATCACTTATCTTTGATCATGCCAAAATTTACCAAAAGTATCACGTGCTATATCTGAGAACATCTAAACCACTACCCCACTCTCTGTGCAGTCTAATGTCCTCCAAAAAGTGAACAGACGCTCTTTGAATAAAGGTATAAATGCTCTCCGAGCTTCCATTGGCAAATAGATGGTTGCAAGCATTACAAGAGGGCTGAATACCTCCAAGGGTTTCTCCTTAATACCTAATGTGAGTAGACTGTCCAATTGTCAACCACACAGCAAACTGGCTGTGTACTGCTCTGAAGAGGCTGTGGTCCCTAACTCGCCCTTAACCTGTCCATAATACAGAGTCAGGTAATAAAAGTTAATAAATATTCCAGTTCTAAAGCCACACCCCATAGGGAATAGTAATCAATTAGTGATGTCTTTGTTAAGTAAGAGAAAGAGACAAGGGTAAAGTTGCACCAACACCTCGTGGACAGGAGTGCAGACACAAGGATGCAAGATAACTGGAGGATGCAGAAATTTATGCAATTAGCCAGGACCTGGGAAAAATGATTGCAGAAATGATCTAATCCTTTTCCTTTGGGCACCCACTACATTTTCAAGGGTAAGTCATTTTACCACCCCTGCAATCTGATCTGACCTCGTGGCTTGACTACAAAATGAAAGGAAAAGGACAGTCAGGTTCAAACCCAGAAGTTAAGAGTCCTTGACTCTCCTTATGCTTTCTTGGAGTCTTGTTTCAGTCATGAGAAGGAGATTAGCAAATCAGTGGAACATTAGAGACTATATGGGCCAGAGTGGAGGCATCTTAGGACATCCAAGACCAGTCATTCCCCAGTTAAGGCACCAGTTGACAGCAGACTAAAATAGTTGTTAATGAACTAAATGTGTGTTTGTTGTTTTTATATCATTGAGAATTGGGTAGTATTTATTTTTGTATATAGCATCATTACAGTGATAGATAATGGGACAAAAATAGAGACAAAAATAGATCATATCGTGAAGACTCTGACTTTAGTTATTCATTTTTATTTTTTAATTGTCTCTTGCAATATACACCTGGTCTGAATTTCATGACCTAGCACAGAGGGCTAGGCTTGTTGAGAATTTGTGATGGGCCCATGGTCCAAGGCAAGGAGACCAATGGACACCCTGCTGAGACTAAGAGAGGCAGCCTGCATTAAGTTATCTAGAACCCAATCAGAAGAAGAGACCATTATTTGAGCCTGTGACCTGGTACATATTGCTTCAGACTTTATGGATGGCTTGTATTGATTTGACTTTGCTTATGAGTGCGGGCTTCACAAGGTTCCAGCAGGAATGAAGATTCTTCTCATCGAAAAATATGATTGTTTTTCCAGAGGACTTAGTTTATATAAGAGGGGAATACAGAAATTGGATACACAAAATGGGGGAATAAATGTATGAAGTGCCTGGCTTACAAACTCTCATAGGTAGGGGAATATATATTCATTGGATTATAGAATTAAGGTGTGGGTGTTACATAACTGCAATTGTAAGGCATAGGATATTTTTTTTGTTTTGTTCACTTATAGAATGTTATTTTAAAATGAGGGTGGCACATGTTGAACTGTATGCATTTTAGCTTTGCCTTGTTAAGTACAGATATGATTTTATTCTTATTTGTTTGAAAGTTTTTTGGTTACAGAGCTAAGTGAAAGTGTCAAATTGACAAGAGGTAGCCTATGGCAGTCACCAAATCTGATGCCAATTTGAGGATTAAGAGTATAGGGGTATAGTCTAGCCTATGAACCTGGAGATAGATAGTCAATGAGACTTCTTTGTGGACATAGCATTCTCCTCTGAGAATTCTGGGAAATTAGGTACTTCCATGTTGGAAGCAGAAAACACTCTCACAGTTCACTTCCTTGGAGACATTGTACTGAAAACACTCCCTTAGAGACACTCAAATGACAAGGCTGCCCCCCAGTGAGATAATCCCTCAGGAGGAGCCACATGAATTTACCCTGAGATAACAAGAAACCTGGACCTAGAGAAGGCACATGCAGACTCCTGCCAGATGCTTACAACAACACTGGACCCAAAAACTTTCTTCCCTCTGGCTTGTGATTGTTCTGCATTTGGCAACAGTGCATGTGTCTCATGAATCTGAAGAGAACTTGGTAGATTTCTGTCAGACCTATGAGCTAATGTCTGTCTTATGGACTTGATCTGGACTAGAACTGGGATATTTTCTTAATGTACCATTACCTTTTATATAAAACTCTCTCTAATATACATCTGCGTGTTCATGAATTTCTTTCTCTAGTCTACCCAAGTTGGCACACCATCTAAGACTAGTGTCACAAACTGATAGTTCTCTATTTGTTGTGTAGATTTCTTTTTAAACATGTTTTTCTTTTTTTGAATAATTATAAATTCATAGGAAGTTGCAAAAATAGTACAAAGAGGACCAGGTGTTTTTTTTTTGTTTTGTTTTTCTTTCCCTCCTTCAATCTGTTGCAGACCAATACTTTGGTAAAATACAACAAAAATTAATTACTAGGTATATGAAAGAAAATGTGAAAAAGATAAAGATAATATCAGACTCAACTCTTCATGATTAGATTCAATAAAGAACTTATATAAATTCCTATGATATTAAGAGATAAAACTTGCCAACAACTACCACCACTACTATTCACCTTCATTAGATTTCAGGGAAGAAAACTGCTCACCAGTGGCAGAGCTCTTGCTTCTAACTGAACTCCAAGAGAGAAAGAACTAGTGGAAACCTATGTTTTGCCCCCAAAAGGTAAGACTAGAAGGGAACCTGTGAAAGATCTGGACTCTTGTACATATTAGAGCAACACAGGTTGATAACAAAATTGAGATCCATCCATTTAACATCATAGTATGGCAGCCAACTCTAGGCCCAGCTCTTCCAGAATGAGAGAAACAGGGTCATAGTGCCAAAGGAATCTAAGACCGAGTGCTCTTTAAACCATGCTCCCTTCAGTCCCACTAGAGAGAGAGCGCATCATACTCTCAAGATTTAATGTGATGAGGGTAGGAGCAGGCAATATGTACCGATTCTTTTTTCCAAGTTAAATGCTCCAAAATGTTTTACTTGATTGGACAAGACAGAACTAGAGAATTAGAGGAATCATCTGTAACCTTTAGACATGTGCTCTTACCTCTTTACAATTAATTTAATCTTCAAAGGCAAGTCTGGTCACATCATCATTATGCATTAATGATTTCATGGTGGCCTATTGATGTTAGATTAAAGACTCAAAGTCATTAGAATTGTTGGTAGGACCCTGGTCCCATAGTGGTTATAAGTTGGGCTGCTAACCAAACTGTCAACAGTTTGGAAACCATCAGAACCTCTGGGAGAGTTAGCTGAAGCTTTCTGTTCCTGTAAAGAGGTACAGTCTCAGAAAGCCACAGGGACAGTGACACCTGTCCAATAGGGTGAACTATGTGTGAATTGGAATCAACTTGATGGAAGTCAGTTGGATTCTTATGGATCCCAGCATAGATCCCAGTGATCACTCATCTCAATATAATCTTCTTCTTACTTACTTTAGCCCCTTCATCCTCCTCTCATCTCATTCCTCAATTTTTCATGGATGTTGCTTTATTTTGATAGAAGGAATTTTTATTTCTTTCC
Organism: Nesogale talazaci; assembly: GCA_004026705.1. Classification (NCBI taxonomy): domain Eukaryota; kingdom Metazoa; phylum Chordata; class Mammalia; order Afrosoricida; family Tenrecidae; genus Nesogale; species Nesogale talazaci. The sequence goes on along the minus strand of PVJH01002065.1, from coordinate 62,228 downwards.
TACCCTTTCTCTCCCCATTTTCTACTAACTTCTGTTTCACTTCTCAGCCTCATTTTCTGAATAAATTTAGTTCCCTAAGATCATGTAACCCGCCTCATCTTATTTTTTTGTTCCTAAAGATTACATGATTATGTCAAACACAGAATTTCTGTGTATTGTTCCTGTCTAATTCAGTTCACTATTATTGTGTTGTGAACTCCATGATGGCAAGTAAGGTGCATTTACATTTTATTTGTGTGCATATTTTCATTAGATAGAAAGAACTGCTAGAGCTAAAATTCATGACCACACTCCATGCTCAATGACAAAGCAGAGCAGTCCAAGATTATTTTCCAATGGAATTTGAATTTAGATAATCCCAGAGTGAAACCCACGCTTCATGTTTCAGGAGACAAAAAAAAGGAGAGAAATAAGAAGTGTGCTTGGAAAGCACAGCTAATTAAAGTCAAATTGTAAAGGTAAGCCGATGACCTTGCATCCTACAGATGGTTGATGAACTTCTCTGTGCTGGAGACACTGGTGACAGTCCATTATGATGGCATTATTCCACTTCCTACCCTGGATCAGACTTCCCCGAGGCTGTGACCTTATTGGTCTAGACTAATTAAAATAATTACTCTCTGGTCTCAGCTAAAGGCTGCTCATACAACCTCCAGTGGCAAAATGGTTTCTACCACAAAAATCCTGCAGGAATCTCCTACCCTGGTTGCATAGAAAAAGTAAAGAACTGTAATTGTTTTAGGCTAGATTACTCCTTGAGGATGGCATTTAGATAAAAGCTTATCCAACTTGAAAGTACTTGTCTATTTAACCAAAATTTAGGTATCTCAAGGAAGCTACATGAAGAAGAGCAATAGCCTTTATATTTCAAGTTGCATGAAAGTTATTACGACTAATTAGTACAGCTACTAATTAGGTAGGCCTCTCAATAAACCCCAAGGACTGCTTTGAAATTGTATCTTTTAGGCGGTTCACTGTGCTGTTATCTTGGCATCTCAGTCTGATAACTCTGTTTTAACACCTGTTGCAATAAAGAGTGCAAGGGTCGGCTAAGCCCCGGTGGTGTAAGTGGTTGATTGCAGGACTGCGGTCATGGACTTAGTGGTTCAAATCCAGCGGTGCCTCTCAGGAGCAGCGCTGGGTAGCTCCCACGACCACCAGAGGGCAGTGATGCCCCAAAACAAACAAACAAAAAGAGTGCAAGAGTCTATCTGCCCTTCCTCTGGCTTTCCTATGACCACCCGTCAGGGGCCAGACATGCCTCCATGCTCCATCCTGTTTTACCTATTCTGATACCATCCTAAGCTGGGTTTGAGATTTTGTTGCAATAGCCAGACAGAACCCACAGACAATACTCACAATTATGGAGGTTAGTAGGAAAGTTAATAGGTTTTCACAAGGCAGGGTCTGTAAACAGTTAGATCGAGTCCACAGCAACACCTCTCTTCAGTCAGCAACCCAAACCCTCTCTGACGCTCAGCTTCTCAGGCACTGGGTCTCTTGACTCCCTGTCGCTCCTGAAAACAGTGCCAGCCCCAGTGCTTCTCTTCATCCTCTTCCCCATAGTCTCTATGCCACAGGCTCTAGTGCCTCTAGTCTTACTCTTCTAGTAGTCCTGGGATTTTTAGCTCTGTCTGAGATTGTTCTTGTTATTAGAGAAACGGACTTGGCTGGTGAGGTGACTTTTGTCTTTTGCCAGACCGTACCACCAAAGGGGAATAAAAGGAGAGTGACTTAAGTCATATCCCCTAATATAGTCTAAAGAATTCTACCTTAATCCTGTAACAGAGAGCACCCTCCAAAATAGGTTTATAGTCAAAGATAGATGCCATAATACATCATGCAAAGGTAAAATGGCCATATGAGTTGAGTATAAAGGGGACAAATATCACCCCCGCCAAAAAAAAACAAAATATTTTCAACATGATGCATTTAAATTATTTAAATCCTATCACCTTCAGAATACTCTCCATTACATTAGTACATTTGTCAAATCTGCAATTCCATTCTAGGAAATATTTTCTTAAATATCTGTTTTGATGACTGACAGCCCCTCCTTTTTTTCCTTGACCTCTTCTACATCTTCAAATCGCTGTCCTTTCATGGACCTCTTTATTCGTATAAACAAAAAGAAGTCGCATGAAGTGAAGCTAGGTAAGTAAAGTGCATGGGGCAAGAGAAATGTGGTGTTTCTTCTTCTTCTTCTTCTTCTTCTTCTTCTTCTTCTTCTTCTTCTTCTTCTTCTTCTTCTTCTTCTTTCTTCTTCTCCTTCTTCTTCTTCATTGTTTTTTGCCAAAATCTGGCACATAAGCAGATGCACTGACATGATTTCAAAATGACTCCCCCATCTTCCACAGAACATACCTTTTTGTTTCACATGTTACACAAACGTTTCAGATTCTCTAAAAAGAAAGCTTGATTAACAGTCTGAACTGGTGAAACAAACTCCAAATACACTATCCTCCTCACTTTAAAAATAAATGATGTCTGCTGGTCAGTCAGAAGCTGAGACACAAATTTTCTTCTCGTTTCCAAATGTTCCATTACAATTCTTTGACCTAAGCACTAAGATAGTCCATATAATTTCCCCATCTTTCCAGTGGTCTATCATCAGTCTTCAAGCACAAATGCACAGTTTTTGTAAACATTTTCATCTGCTCCAACTTTGAGGGGTGTCCCAAACACGGTTTGTCATCAATCAACATTTCACCATTCTTGAACCAGAAAACTACTCATATACTTGAGTTTTCCTCATAGCACTGTCCTTGGAAGCTATGTTCAACATCACTACAGCTTGTACGGCATATTTCCTTATCATGAAAGGAAATTTCATGACTATGAAATTTCATGCTATTCTTTTAAATTGTCCATTACAAAAAAAAAGAGGTTTGAGAGAAAGTGCTTTTACCAAAAATTTCACTGTTTTGCTACCAGAGAGAATTTTTCCAGATGACGCCACTGGTTGCACCAACTCAGAGCTACGTGCTGGATGCTCACATAGTGGGAAAACTGCGTACAATGAAAGTTCTGCCCAGTGGCGCCATTTCTGGTTTGGGGGGGGGGGTAGATGGCACCCTCAAATATCACTTGCACAGCTACAAAAATATCCCTTTCTCTATATACGGTGCTCCAAGATGGCTTTGTGTCGAGTAGGTAACACACAGAGATAGCCCAGAAAGTAAACTGATTTCATTTTTTAAAAGAGATATCTCAATCTCTCAGATACCTTGTTCTTTGGCTACAGTTGCCTTGAAAATTCAGCTCATAAATTCTAACTTCACATTCAGATACGGTCTCCAGTTCCAGGTTCAGAATTTTGAGATTTATCAGGTCAAGTTGAGCAGAGAGTTTCAAATTTTAGCCTCTGCTTCTTATCCCTGGAACAAACAAATCTGTCTTGAGACAACTATAGCCATAATGCTCCTTAAACACAGGGATTGAGAGACCAGTCCCTGGAAAGAGTAGAGGGTCAGTCAAAAATAGGAAGACCTTCAATGATGTGGATTTACACAGTGGCTGCAAAAATGAGTTTAAACAAGCAATTTTGAGGATGACATAGGATTGAGCATTTTTTTGTTCTGTTGCACATAGGTCATTATTGTTTGAACCACACGAAGACATCTAACAACAACAGTGTTCGGCAAAATATTTTGCCCTACCCATGTTCATACACCATTCTCCATTTTTAGAGTTCAATGTATAATAGTCATTTCTGTAAATTTTAATGTCAAATATCATTAAGCAAGAATAGCATGACTGTATGAAACATGTCAGAGCTCATCAGATCTACTAGCAGTCACTCATTAAATTATTTTCTATTACTTAGAGACTGCAAAATTAGATATATTGTCATAGGAAGACACACAGAGTTAAGAAAATGGTTCCATGTAAAGATAAGACAGGGATCTTCTTTCCTCAGTACTCTTTGGAGGACTGACGGTCTATTTCAGTCATGCATTGGTAATAAAGTCTGGATTTACACAAATAGAAAATAAAGCTCAATGAAATGTGTAAAGCTACTATTTTTAGACGTCAAAAAATGGACAGGAAATAAAGATGACTCTTGAAAGAAGAAAAGCAAATGTGGTGAGCTTTAAGTTAGCTCTATCTTTCTGCACAGAAGCAATTTCTGCAATCAGCATCTAGGACAGGAATCCAAACAGATTTCAGCAGCTTTGATGAGTCACAGAAGAGAAGACGCTCAAGGAGCTGTGGGAGATGGAAGCTGTAGTACAGCATTCCAGAAGAGAAAGATATGTAGAAAAATTGCTCTAGAAATTCACACACATGGTCCCTTTAAGTCTTTGTTGTAGACAGGGCCAAGCAAAACAGAATGTGTGGCCTGTAATGAATGGAATATTTATCATCTGGACTTTTACAGATAAAAATTTGTCAGCTTTTCCATGGAGATTACATATGAAGTGCAATACATACAGTGAAAGTCTGACTTGTGGATTTAATAGCAGAGTCAACCTATGGATTTCATACCTGATTTAATAGCACATCAAAGGAAAATACCAGTAAAATTAAAGATACAGTAAATTATTCTATCCAATATGTAAACAAAGACAAGGTTCAGAATAAAATGAAAGTATCCATGGTGATTTTTGTGACGACAAATGATTCCAACAATGGGCTAGAGTGGAACTGTGAATCTGACACACAATCAGACAGGGCTATGTTCTCTGGAATCAACTGTGTCTCAGAACCGGCTTGATGGTACCTAACCGCAGCATCTATGTAACTAGATAGCAGGTGGAGAGTAGATATAAAATGTTTGAAAAAATATTGGAAAATATTTTAAGCAGAGAAACATTTGAAAAATGCAATAGCTTAAGGCATTCTAAATTTGATGAAAATTTTATAGAGCCTACAAATCAAGGAAGCATTGTGAAGTCCAAATGTGATAAGCACAAAGAATATCCGAATAAAAACACATCAAAATCAAATTGTTTAAAATAAATGATAAAGAAACAAATATATGAAGATATTAAGAAAAACTACTTGAGGAAAAAATTTATATTACATATTGATAAACAAAGTTCAGTACAAGTGCAAAGTTTAAATCAAATAGCATGTAAACTTATTTTTTAAAAAAGCTGTCAAATTAGTAGTCTATATTAGCAAAAATATCCTTTAAATTAAGGCAAATTAAAATTTTGTTCAAACATGCAAAAACTAGAAGAATTTTTTAGATGAAAGTTATCCTTGCAAGGAATTTTAGTTGAGAATAGAAGCGAATTATTGCAAATAGAAAAATAATCTCAATAGAGAAATCAAAAGCACTTAAAGTGATCAGGAATTAAATTTTACTTCTTTTAGTTGACAATTTGTTAAATAAATTTAATAAAAGTAGTAATGAAGCAAATTTTAATTATTTTAAACTTAATTATGCAATTACTTGTTATGTAATTACTTAGGAAATCTATCTAAAATGTCAATACTTAAAATTCTGGAGAGTATGTCACTGAGTAGAATGGTGGCCTTGAATAATATGAAAAAATAGCAAAATTATATTAATGTAAAGTCAACTAAGCAATATCCAGAAAGTAACCTCTATATGCAGTAGGATTACAACTTTGTGGGGAAAACTAGAAACAAGTAATAAAGTGGTCAAATTGACCACAACTGTACTGATAGCCATGATCTAAATGCACCAAGTACAAGACAGAGCCTGCCAGACATGCCAGAACTCTGAGGAGGACACATGACCAGACAGTGTGATGTCCTGCAGGGTCATTACATCGTTTTTAAAAGTAAGCAAACACACAAAAAGGATAAATTAAAAAAAAGTAAGTACACATGTACACCGACACAAAAGGATATGTAAAAAAAGTATTGCTACTAGGATTCCAGTTCATACATGCACACGCTTATTCTAATTTGCATGAAAGTTATTATTACTAATGTTTAGTCGTAATATGTTTAACCATATCTTGTTCATCAGGGGATGGCTGCAGACTCATGCTCTATGCCATACACTTGTTTTAATCTCACGAAGATGTGTTAAAAATGGGCCAATTAAAGCGGTGCCTTCCCAGAGATTCTGTCAGGCCTGGTACCTTCACAGCAGAAAGGTCAGTGAAGATTATGGATAACTCTTGTTTGATTTTTTTTGAATTCCTATGGGACAATCTTGAGAGATTTTTTTCAAGGATGCAAGACAACACAGGTGTTTGCTTAGGAAGATATTTTAAGAAAACTGCATTGGTGAAGAAAGGGCCAGGGAAGTTGCAGCGAGGAAGGTTTTGGCGTTGTAACAATGCACCTCTCCAGTGTGTGATGGTAGCAAGGACTGTCCTAAGAGAATTTAATCAGGAGACTTTAACCCATCCACCTGAAAGCTTGCCACATCAGATTATCTTTGGTTCTCTCAAATTTAAAATAACATGAAAATAAATAAATAAAAATTAAAGAAACGTGAGTGAAGCTTTTGAGATTACTAAAGTTACTCTTTTGACATGATGTAAATTTTAAAAACACAGACTTACTTTAGGAACGGTGAGAGCCATAGAAACACTGGATTAAGAAGTAAATAGACTTACAAGGCAGAGATGTGGAGAAGCAATAGATTCATGTTTTAATATTTTTTTGTAATATGCTTTCTGTAACTTTAGAGCAGTCCTTTCGACTGACTCTCAAGTGAGCTTCAAAAAGTTTGTGGATAAATGGAAAATGTGGATAATAAAATATTATCTGAACTTCTGGGGAAATATTTGTGTATATCCCTGGTGGTACTGTGGCTTTGGTAAATACAAGAAAGTTCCCACCAGCATCTTGAAGGATAAAGATGAAACTGTCTGATTCTGTAAAGATTTATGAGTTGGAATAGACTTGATGAGAGTGGGTTCTGGCATTATATATATTGCTTTGGGTTAGGGATTAATCACTATTAATTACAAGGTCAGAGGTTCAAATCCATTAGCTCTGAAAGGAAAAAGGTGACTCTGCCTGCCACATTAAAGTTATATAAACCTTGGTCACTTTACATTGGAAACAGTGCAATCAAGCCTGAAGATTTGCTTTATTCCTCACCAGGCTAGATTCAGAAGAGGACATAGAATTAGGGATATCATTGCTGATGTGATATCAGTTCTTGGATGAAAGCAGAGGATATCAGAGAGATTTTACTTTTGTTTTATTGACTGCAAAGACATTCCACTGCATGGATCATAACAGATAATATAAAACCTGATGAAGAATGAGAATTGTAAAACATTTCATTGTGCTCGTGTGAAACCTGTACATAGAACAAGAAGCAAGTTTTTAAATAAAACACAGAAATATTAAATGGTTTAGTGTCAGGACAGGTGTGTGTCAGGAAGTCTTTTCCCAGAGTCATTCATGCTCATCTCTATGCTGAGCAAATAATACCAAAAGTGACATCAAAACTGATAAAGGGCCCAGGGACAACCTGCAATATGCAGAGAACATGCCCTTTCTTATTGATGATGAAAAAATGATGGAAAGCACTTACTGATGAAGATTAAAGATGACAGTATTGATTATGGGCTATAACACAACATCAAAAAAATAATGACAATGGAACCAATAAGGGACATCAGTAGAAAAATGTGGTGTTACCGAGGTCCTTTGACTGGCACCTGTAAGGAAGCAAAGCCTAAGCAGCTTGTTGTTAGATTCTAACTCATAGCGACCCTGTGTCCAACAGAATGGACCACCTAGTCCTGCACCATCCTCACCGTGGTTGCGACGATTGAGCCCATTATTGCAGTCTCTGCATCAATCCATCTGGTTGAGAGCCTTCGTCTTTTTCACTGAGCCTCCATTTCACCAAGGATGAGCTCCTTCTCCAGGGACTGGTCTCTCGTGGTAACGTCTCCTTAGTATGTGTGACAAAGTCCCTCCATTCTTGCCTCTAAGGAAGCTTTCTGACTACACTTCTTCCAAGACAGATCTGTTTATTCTTTCAGCAGCCCATGGTATTTTCTATATTCTTCACCAGTGCCATAGTTCATATGTTCATAGTTCATCAATTTTCCTCTGGCCTTCCCTATTCAATGCTCAACTTTCAAATGTAGAGGAGGCAACTAAAAATACTATGACTTGGGTTAGGGGTAACTTAATCCTCAAAGTAACATCCTTGTTTTTCAAGGATGAGGTTTTGTGAAACAGATTCACCTGAGAAATACATCATTTGGTCTCTTAACTTCTGCTTCCATGAATATTGGTTGTGGATCCAAGCACAATGAAATTCTGGACAACTTCAATCGTTTCTCCACTTATCATGTTGCTACCTTTGGGTCCAACCATGAAAATTTTGGCTTTCTTTGCAGAGAGTTGCAAAGCTGTAATCCACACTGAGGCTTTGATCTTTGATCTTCATCAGCAAGTGCTTCAAGTTCCCCTTACTTCCAGAAAGCAGGGTTGTGTCACCTGTATATCACAGGTTGTTAGTATCCTATCCTGATGTCACATTCTGCTTCATATAAGCTGGCTTTTCTGATGATTTTCTCCGCACACAGACAGATTAAGTAGGGTGAGAAGATACTGTTACTGGACATGGTCTGACGGAGTTGTCATAAACTAGTGGGCTAAAACAAAAGGAAGAACTTTATTGTGCTGGCAAGAAGCTCACAAGATTTGTATTCAGAGACTAAACTCCCACCTTAGGGAGGGCTCCACCTACATTTCCAGAGAGGTGAAGGGAAATTTTGATTTTGCTGGCTCAAATGGGTGGTCGGGAGGGAGGAGAGATTAAATAAGCAGAAACATTAAGCATTAACTTTATGGTTCTGTTATCTCCTCAACATGAGTCAGGGTATCAGCTGCAACATTCACATAAGATTTAAGGGGTCTATGTGCTCTTGCTCCTGGAGTGGGGCTCAATTCCTGTCTCAATTCAATCCTCACACATGCATTTCCTGATTTTGCACCATGCAGTGAAGTGACACAAGTCATTGTAGATCCTGCAAAGGCCCAAGTCCATGGATCAGATGTCAAGCTGGAGGTTCTTCTGGCCCAGGTAGCTATAGAGGCCAATAAGCTAAAAGTCAGAGGTCAGTCAGCAGGCTGATGATGGCTACAGATGTGAATGACTTCAAAGGCAGCAGCTAAGTTGGCAGACTGCTGACTCATCTGTTACAGGGGCTTACCCACTCCCAAGTTCAGCAGTCAAATCAGCAGGGTTTAGTCTCAGCTCAAAGAACCCAAAGTCAGATGATGACAAGCTAGATGCAGGATTTGCATTCACCACACACAGAAAAATTTCCATGGACATATGTATTGGAACCAGGCCCCAACCCTGAGGAAACTTCCTTTCAATTGATTGACAACCCACAGAATGTCTCATGAAAGTGGTAACATTATATCTGGTTTCTTCATGAAAGTGACTACATCACAGCTGAAAAACTCTGAGAACAATGGTCCAAGCAAGTTGACACAGAACTGTAATCAGTACATCAAACATTTCATCTTAAATGGTTGCACAATTAAACCCATAGAAGCAGCAGCCGATAAATAAAATGTTGCCCTGGAAAAACCTATTGCAAAAAGCTACTTTGAAGTGTCAAAAAGCAAAGATGTCACTTTAAGGAGTATGGCCCACCTTATTCAAGCCATGATGCATCCACTTCATGCCCATGGAAAAGCTGAAAACTTCATTAGAAAGACCAAAATATAAGTGATGCTTTTGAATTATGGAGTCTGTGAAGAATGTTCACCATATAGGGAACTACCGGGCATATAAATCTCTCTTGGAAGAAATGCATCAAGAATGTTCCTTAGAAGGGAGAATCACAAAACTTTACATGTGCTTTGTACAAGTTACGAGAAAACAACCAGGAAAGACCACCTGCTTGGTAAAATAGAGGGTCAATAGAAATGAAGTTCCTCAACAAGATGAGCTGATGCTGTGACTATAACGAGCAGCGATTGTACAGATGGAGCAGGACGAGGCAGTAATTTGTTCTGTGGAAAATGTCCAGATACCGTCCTAGTACTGCTCAGCATATATGGAATTGACTCTATCAAGTCTCCCAACTGATTAGTGTGTCGCTCCATTGTGGACTCAAAGTGAAAGAGCCAAAAATGGACTTTGTACTCCATGTTCTCACGTTGACCTTCTACTGCCTACATGTGTATCTGACCGCTCGGTCTCTATCACCTTCAAGTTCCTTTTACCATTCATCATTCAGTAACAGAAATCTTGTTTTACATCCTAAAGGTGCTGCACAAGGAAAGCTTCATTTTCCAGTTTCATTTAGTTGCATGGTCATGTGACCAATCACCGCCACCTCTGACCTTAAAAGGCATTTCTATAATCCCCATGCAGTGTTTCCTTTCCCGTTAGCTGAGAATAATTTTTAAGAAGGAAGTGTGATCTTTATTCTTGTTTAGCACTGTTTGAGGATTACCATGTAAGAGCAACTCAGGGTACAGCTCAAACAATATAGTAATGTCAATATTCTCTGTCCAAGAAACTAGTAATATTGTACAATATCTCAACTTTCTCATGCAATCTGTGGATTATTCCTATTTAAAGAACACAACTGCAAAATTTCTATCACTTTCTAACAGGGAGCTGGGACACTGAAAGAGAAAACCCACCCCCTGCTTCCTACTTGTATGCTTTCTAAATTCATCCATGTGCTTCTTAAAAGCGCTTTATTGCTATCTCTGGAAGCCTGGATAGCCTCTCGGAATATATATAATGTGATATTGTAGTAAGGGAAAAGAAAAGACATACATAAATTTAAGTGGCAATTTATGTGACTTGCGAAGGGCCCCTTCTGTTTCTTGAGTTGTGCTACACCCTAATCCATAAAAGATGAATGGGTACAGCTTGTCTCCAAGGCTCACATATTTGACTCACATCTGGCTCTTTCTGGGAGGCAGGTTTTCTGGCCTCTCAGGTTTGGTTGCTCCTCATTTCTTGCCCTTTCCTTTTGTCCTCAAGCTTTGCCCCCTGCAAGTCTTTGTGAGACATTGCTACTCTCCTGTCTGTCTGGATGAAATGAAGACCAAGGGAAATGTTGGAATATTGTGCACAGCTGGTTCCGGTCGGAGCCATGAGGTGATTTGGATTCTTCTATTTGAACTGGAGGCCAGTGGTTAGGAGGAGCAGGGCAGCACTGTTCCTGGTCAGCAGTGGGAAACCACCAGCTGCTAGGGGAGAAAGACTGTGCTTTCTACTCCCATGAAGAGTTTGTCTCAGAAAGCCATGGGTCACTCTGAGTCAGCATTGACTCGCAGGGAGCCAGGGCTTGGTCTGGTCTTTGAACAGGGCTAATTGGATCAGTTGCCCAACCCCCACAAGACATAGGCCGCCACAATTTGTTACACTGAGGGAGGGCTTGCTGCTTGCGTATTGGAAAGTTATGTCACCAGAATTTCAAATAGCAGCTAAGCCTCCCATAGAGGACAGATTTCATTAGAGTTTCCAGAGTAAGATACACTAAGGGAAAAAGGTCTTGTGATTCACTCTGAAAATTTGCAAAACAAAAACCCCCAAACCCCATGGATCACACAGAATATAGGTTAATATAGTGCTGCAAGATCGACCCACTAGATTAGAACTCACTCAATGCCAGGGAGTCCATCCTGACTCGTAGCTACTCCCTGTGGGTTTCTGAGTCTGCATCTGTTTACAGGAATAGAAAGACCAGTCTTTCTCTCTAGGAGTGGCTGGTGGTTTCAAACTTCCAACCATGCAGATCTCGGCCCAATGTATAGCTACTACACCCCCAGGACTCCACTCAAAGCAGGAAGTGGCTGCAACAAAAACAAACATGTGGTAGTGCAGGCCTGAGCATCATTGATCTCTGTGGCAGGTGGGGTTGCATGAGTTGAAGCTGACAGCCAAAACAACAAAGCACCAGTGGCATAGCTTCTGATTTTCAGGTAACCTAGGACTTAACTGACCTCTTTTTCATTTCTTAATGCTGCTGACACATAAACCCAAGGAGAAGACTTCAGTGAACACATGGTCATATAGGCATTTTAAGAAGGTAGAGGTAGCGAGAGAATTGGGGAAAATCTAAGAACCTTGACCCAGGGAATACAAAAGCTAACTGCACTAGGACAGGGTACATATGAAGGGGAACCTGAAATTGACAAATGGGACTTACTAAGAATTATACACATGTGTGCATCAAAGGACTATACCAAGAGGGTAGCCAGGCAACCCACAGACTGGGAGAGGATTTTCAGTAATGATACAACAGACAAAGGGCTTATTACAAAAATCTACAATACCCTTGTTTCCTGCGAGAAGAGGAAAACAGATAATCCTTTGAAAAAATGGGAAAAAGAAATGAAAAGAAGCTTCACTAGGGAGGAGGTCCACATGGCCAATGAACATATGAGAAAATGCTCCCGCTCATTAGCCATCAGAGAAATGCAGATCAAAACAACCATGAAATATCATCTATCACCCTTGAGGCTAGCCCAGATCAGAAAATCGGAGTGCAACAAATGTTGGAGGGGATGTGGTGAAATAGGAACACTTTTACATTGTTGGTGGTCATGTAGATATGTATAGCCACTATGGAAAGCAGTCTGGCGATACTTAAGGAAAATGGAAGTTGAGCTACCCTACGATCCAGCTATCCCACTATACCCAGCTATATCCAGAAGAGGCAAGAAATAAGCCACAGCCAGTGGTATGCACGCCAATGTTTATTGCAGCACAATTCACAATTGCAAAGAATTGGAAGCAACCTAAATTTCCATCAGTAGATGAATGACTCAGCAAACTCTAGCACATACACACAATGGAGTACTATGCCTCACTCAAAAGCTCAGACGAGCACATGAAACACATTTCTGCATGGGAAGAACTGGAGGAAATTATGCTAAGCGAAGTCAGTCAATCACAAAAAGAAAAGTATGGCATGGGCCCCCTGAGGTAAGTAGAAACAATATGGTGAGTATAAAAGAGAAGACTCCTATATGCCATATTAGCTGGCCCAAGAGATAGGGTAAGGGGAAGAGGGAGGACCAAATCCAGGGAGATACGTGTTGGATGCAACACAGTAATGGAGGAAGGATGGGGGGGAGGCAGTGAAAAGGGAGTTCAAAAGTGATAGGATAACTGAGGGAATGGGGCACTAATCCACCCAGGGAGGGAGTATGGGTCTTGTCTCAACAGAAACCGGAGTGGGTGAGCAGTTCCTACCACGAAACAACCAACCATGAAGACAATGTGGACACACAGAAGGATGCGAGAAAAGAAAGCTATAGAGCCAGATGCAACCTGAGTCAAATGGACTCCATCTCTAGTAGTGGGCGTGGCAGAGAACAGGGTGGGGGAGGGACCAGCATCCCACACCCACAGGGACAAAGAAAAGAAGGGAGGAAGAAGAAGAGAGCTGGTCCAAGCGCCACGCCGACACATGATGCTCAGAGGAATACATCCCTCTGGAGACCCATTGCGCCACAGAAAGGACTGGGCAAATGATTCCTGGGGGCACGAGAGAGGAGAGGAGAAGGGGGGGAGGACAAACAGATGGACGGGTTGGGGGAGCAATAAGTGGTTAGGAATCGATGGAAAGGAGAGTATGGGAGGTCTGTTTGGGATTAAGCAAGGACAATGAATCTATGAGAAAACAATGAAATGCCAATGAAGGTGGAACATGATGGTGGGACAGGAGGGAGATGGAAGGAAATAGAGGAAAGAGCTAGAAGGCAAAGGGCACTTACAGAGGTCTAAATATAGGTATGTCCGTACATAGATACAACTATCTATTAAAAGTTGGGAATAAAATTAGGAACATATCTATAGGCCAAATATTAGGGTAGCAGGTGGACCTTGGGCCCTCAACCTGGTGCTCCCTAAATGGAAGAACGCTTTATTCTATGAATCTGGCATTCCTCGAGGCTCAAGGCCCAACATGATCACTGAAGTAAAATGGGTGCACAAACAAATGTGGTGAAGAAAGCTGAAGGTGCCCAGCCATGAAAGGATTTATCAAGTGCCTTGAAAGCCTGAAGATAAACATTAGATCATTTACCTGAGTAGAGACCACAGCCACACAGAAGAAGCACAACAACCAGCATGGTCAGATGGTGGTGAAAGTGGTAAAAGGTCTAGGTAATAGACATCAAATGGGGCGGAAAAAAAAACAAAACAAAACAAACATATATCACTGTGTGCACACATCCCCAATGTACCAATTGAGGACATGTAAGAGCATGAGCAAGGGTGGTGAAGAAAGCAGAAGGACCCAGCTATCAAAAGATAGAGCATCCGGGGTCTTAAAGGTTTGAGCACAAACAAGCGACCATCTAGCTCAGAAGCAACAAAACCCACCATAAAAGAAGATCACTTACCTGTGCGATCATGAGGTGCTGAAACAATCAGGTATCAAATAACAAAACTCAAAATCAATGGACCAATTGACTCCCGATATCGCTGATGACAAATGGATACAAAGGCAAACAAAGTAGAAGAAACGATGGTACCCAGCTAACAAATGATTGAATGCCTGGAATCTCAAAGACTTGAAAATAATCGAGTCACCATTCAGTGCAGAAACAGCAAAGTCCACATGCAGGAAGCACACCAGCATGCATGATCAAGAGGGGCCGAAGGGAGCAGATATCGAACACCAAAGAACAAGAATCACATCATTACATAGGAGGAGGAGAGCAAGGTGGGGACCTAAGACCCACTGGTAGGTAATTATTCACCCCTTTATAGGGGAGTCACGGGGAGGAGACAGACCAGTCAGGGGGCAGCCAGGCAGTGATGATGCATACAAGTTTCCTCTAGTTCCTGAAGCCTTCCTCCCCTTCCCCCAACCATCATGGTCCCAACTCTACCTTGCAAATCCAGATGGATTGGAGAAGTCACACTGGCATAGAGGGGAGCTGGAGATATGGGGAAACCAGGATGGATGGGCCCCTTCGGGCCAATGGTTAGATTGGAGATACTGGAAGGGTGGACAGAAGAGGGAGGAACCAACAGCAAGGATATATACACAAGCTCTTATTTGAAGGACGGGCATCAAAGGAGTGGGATGGGGGAGAGGTCGGGCTGTGTATGATATGACAAAACAATAACAATGTATAAAGTATTGAGGGTTGGAGGGGAGGAGAGACCAGGGGAAGAGGGGAAGGAATGGAAAAGCAGATACTAGGGGCTTAAGGGAAAAGGTGGACAATTGGAGAACAATAATAGAAGTGGACATGTCAGGGTGCTTGACGAATATGCTTATTTATATATTGTGAAAAACGATGTATGAGCCCCCATAAAATGATTGGAAAAAACAAAAACAAAAACAAACCATATAAATATAAAAAAAAGAGAAGGTAGAAGTCCAAAATGTTAGCTGGGTGCTGGCTCTAGGGGAAAGTTCTATCTCTGTGGGCTCTACAGGAAAACTCTGTCTTAGTAGGAGGTCCACAGAGAAGAGATGAGGCTTGTAGATTGATCTGTCTCATCTCCAGATAGTGTTGATCTTCTTTTATGCCTCATCTGTTCTTTGATATCTCAACAGTGATTGGCTTCAAACACACCCTGCTCAAATATGGCCTCATTCAGTTAAAAGCAAACCCTATTCTCAAATAGAATTACACCCATCAGTGTAAATGTAGGGTTTATAATCCATATTTGGGGAAGACAGTTTTATACATAGCATTGCTCTTCTCCATATAAACATTATTTTGGGTTAAGCTAGATTTCTTGGGAGGTGTTGCTAGGCATCAAGGATGTGCTTTGCTTAAATTAAATCATCCCTACTCTGCTTGAGTGAAGCACAGTGGACAGCATTGTGTTGCCTTCTATAAATCAGCTGTCTCACAGTCACACCCAAGGGGGGCATTACTCAATCAATAAGAAGAATGCAGAGAGCAAAAATGGGAGCTCACATAAACTGATTGCTACATTTGGTTTTCTGTGAGCAGTTGGAAGAATGGTGAAAATTCTTAATCTCTTAGAGCTGCCAGATGGTTTCTGAGTTCATGAATAGTTACTTCATTATTAGGGTGGAGAAGAGAAAGAGAAAGGGGCAAGTGGATGTGTAGTCAGGACCTACACTCTTGATAGAGATCAAAAGCTTCTTTCAAGGTTGTTAATGGAGAACCCACAGGCCCTGGAAGAGCATTAATTCAAAACTTTCCTGGTCCCCTGGATCAACACAGAAGGCAAAGGACCATGGAACAGAAAAACAAATTGTGCTCTACTGGAAAGGAAATATCAAATCCTGCATTCATCTCCGAGATTGAGGTCAGTGCTTGTCCCATGTACTTTTAGCTTTGTCTATAAAGCACTATAAATCTCACATAAAGAAGAAAAAGTGATGCTCATTATCCAGATAGTTCATTCGCATCATTTCATACAACTTCCCATCCAAATGCTTGGCCCCATGAAGAAATGCTGTAAGATGTTTTTGTAAAACTCAAGTTTACCTAGAAGCCTTATTTGGCATGAAATAAAAACTGAGAAGGTACATTAAAGGACATGTAGCAAACAATAACAAGTCAAACTGATTTCATGTACAGGTACTTCTAACTCAGTTAGTCCAGATTTGGCTAAAGAATACAGATATCTAGACTACAGTGTTTCTCCTTCTAACAAAATGTTATGAATCTATAAGCCAAAAGACTACATTATCAAAGATTTCACTTACTTTGACCACACAAATAATGCCCCTGGAAGCAGCTGTCAAAAAAATCAAATGATTGGTATTGGGCAAATCTGCTGCAAAAGCTCTCTTTATAGTGTTAAAAAGCCAGGATGTCCTTTGGGGGAATTGAGAGAACCTTGGTTCTTGATATTTTTAATCCCTCAATATGCATGTGAAAGGAAAATGAATAATGGAGACATAAGTATGTGTGGTGTATCCAATCCATAAGGCCCAGTTCAAAGCCACCAACAATACCTACTGCTGGAAGCAATTACAATCTTGGAGACTTGCAGAGGCACAGGGTAACTCACTACCCTGACTTATAGGTTCTTTATGAGCCGGGATAGGTTCGATGGCTGAGTTGTGTTTTAAAAAAAATAAGTGTGGACCTTCTCCTCAAACAGTTTACAGAAGGCAAACTAAACACACAACATAAAGGTAGGGCAGCATGCTCTGTAGTTATGCCAAACAAACATAGAGTTCATTTTGATTCATAGTGACCCAAAACGACAGAGAATAACTGCCCCTTTGAGTTTCTGAGACTAAATATACACTGACACAGGCAGCTTTACCTATCTACTGAGGAGCATCTGATGATTCAAACCGCTGACGTTGAAGTTAACAGTTAACCTACCACACCAGCAGGCGTCCTCAAACACAGGAAAGTGGAACGCCTTTGCTCCTAAGGAGTGAACTGTTGAAGTTCAGAGTTGAGTAAGGCAACACCAGCCACTGATGTGCACCTGGGGGCAAAGCCCATGACCGGAGGAAAACATAAACATTAATGTAGATTTTAGGGCGGGGACAAGGATGCCTGTTTCTTGCCCTATGGCCAGTACAGTGCAGAAAGGATGGTTTATGCAAAGCTCATAAGGAGTATTTAGATACTCAGAGGGATTTAGATACTCCTTAGGAAGTGTCAATTGGGTTTCACATCCCACCCCAGTCCTCAAAAAAGTGCTATAAATCCCTATCCTTCTGCATGTGGTTATAATCCTATTTGGGGCTATACTTTTTTAAGGTAATAACCCAGCATTCATGTAAGGCATATCTTAAATCCATCTCATCTGAGCTATAAAAGAGCAGATAAAGCAACTAGCAAGGCAGGGGAAATGGGGAAAGATAGATGCCACCCCCATAAAGATGATCAAAGAATTAAAAAATAATCTTAGAAGAGGGGAGGAGTTTCCTATTTGTTCAAGCCAGCCACTCATCCTTTTGTTCTAGCAGCACTAAATGACTAAGATAAGGAGGAAGGAAGGTCTGGGAGATTTCTTCCCAGGGAAGAAACAGATTTGGGATTTGAAAAGGTCAAGTTGGCTAAAGAATAGGGAATGCACTGAGAAATCATGGTTGTCATAGGATGGGGAAAGAGGGGCAGGTGAAGTGGAGGTTCAGAAACCTGTGAGAAAGATACCACAGTGTTGATGGAAATGGGCAATCATAGGGTTGAGTACACTCAATCCACATATTTTGTTGCCTAGGCCTCAACCCAAGTACATCCATCAGCTTAATAGCCCAATAGAGTTCAACTATAATTTAATTTCCCATCCAAGGTTCAGATACACTATCCCCCTCCCTTCTCTCAGTGAAGGAGTCATACATCCAGCTCTTCCATTTCCCCGTATTTCAGCCTTTGTCAGGGTGCCTGTGATTTTCTTCAGTTTTTAAAATGGTAAAGACTGTAACAGCCATGAAACAAAACCATGTACAATCTAAATCTTCTGTGAAGTAGACACAGTTTTTCCTTGTAGAGGCAAGTTTAAGATAAATAGCAGAGAATCAGTAAATAATTCAGCCTATGACCTTGATGCTTATTGATTCCTGCAGCTGTTTTTCTTTCTCTAGGCTGCCACAGAGGGAAAAAATAACAAAACTCCAAAAAACAATTATCACTTAATTATAAAATTGCTTGGCTTGAGAGAGCCTTCTCATTGGTGGTTAAATACTTTGTGAGCCACCCGGCCTGACTGAAGCTGCTGCTTAAAATTCCTCACCACAAGCCCACGCGCTTCGTAATTCTTTGGCATAGACAAAGTGAAGAAGAAAAAGGAGAGGAAGGTGGGAAGAAAGACAGACAGAATGAGTAGAAAGAAAGTGCTTAAAAAGTTTTAGTCAAAGATGATTTAAGTGACTGGTTAGGGGTTACCTATGAGATTGGAACACAGATTCCGGCAGACATTAGAGGTGGTAAATATTAATGATACATAGGTGATTAATAGTACTTTCTGAAGGTGTTAGTCACAGTGGTAGTGACAATGGTAGTCATGTTGTTACTGTTGTTATATCAGTAATACTTATAGTAATATGTTCAGTTTGAGCAAAATGAGAAGTACAAACATATGATATTTATATGTATTAATAATATTCATAATATTATTTTGACACACACAATTTCTTCTGCAAACCAACCTCAGTTTGGATAGAAGGCAAGGTCTTAAGGCAAGACCTGGCCTTCACCTTCATTTCATGGAAGTGTATTTTTCACTGCTAACCCTAGAAGTCACTCTGAGGTCAAGGCTTAAATATCAGAGTCAGGTAGGTGAAGAAATAAATGAGTTGAAAGTTTGCTACAACTTTTAGCCAGCTTTGATGATTTCTGCATATCATCCTAACTTTCAGCACCCACTGCCATTGAGCAGACTCTGACTTGTAATGACCCCAGAAGATATAGTAGAACAGCTCCTTTGAGAGTTTCTGAGACAGTACGTGTTATGGGTGCACCTTATTTTGATAAGGGGTAAAAAGCCTAACTTGCTGCATCTGTGGAACATTCAGTAGAAAGAAAATAGACAGAGACGTGGAGCCTGGTGCTGACTCCTCTTCCAAGATATTTACCTGCAATATTGCACTTGCTTGCTCTGACTCTATTTTCTAAGGTGACCAGACATCCCACTTTTTAACAATTTAAAACATCCCATGGTGTTTTAAAATTAAAATAAATATATTACAATGCTATTTTTGCATTCTATGAAAATTTTTCATGCTCCATATAGACCAAATTTTTTTTGTTTTTTGGGGGGCATCACTGCCCTCTGGTGGTTGTGGGAGCTACCCAGCCTTGCTCCTGGAGAGCTGCTGCTGGATTTGAACTGCCAAGCCCATGGGCCGCAGTCCCGCACTCAAACACTCTGCCACCGGGGCTCAGCCTGATAGAGACCAATTTTTTAATCAAGGACCCCCCTCCCCTTCCTGGTCCATGGTGTCCCATTTAAAATCTGGTCACTTTACTCTGATCATGAAGATGTGATAAATGAGAGCATTTCATGTAACAGGGAAGGTGGACCGAGTCTCAGAGGTGTCCCCCTCATCGTTATCTGTCTACTGTCTCTGCCTAAATTGTGTTGGAGACTACAAAGTCTCCAAACCATCTTTTTTTTTTTGGAGGGTTACTGATTGACTCTCAACATCAGTAATGAAATCTTACTTTTCTTTAGCACCTGATCCCCTGATATGCATGTAAGCACTCAGCATTTCTGGGAGGGCAGTCACCATCTTGTTACCATATTATTTTGAAAACTGGGGTCTAGATGTTAGACTTGAAGTCACATCTCATCACTTCAAGTATAGAGCTCAATATACACACTCAGACTTTCTTTCCATCTGTTCTTATACTTTCCCCCTATGTTTATAATGCCCTGATCCCTCCCTAGACTCCAAAACCAAAGAGCTACCTCCATTGAATCAATTCCAACTCTTATGGGAGAGAAGGAAGCTCCCCCTTTGGGTTTCAAAAACTGTAAATCGTGATAGGAGGAAAATCCCAATCTTCCTCCCTCAGATGGATTCAAACCACTAGCTTATAAAGAGTGAATCATCTCCCTAGCCTCTTTGATTTTCTTGCTGCTCTCCAAACCCATCAAGAATGTCTAAGCCTCTAGGTTATAGAACCTTGAGTACTTATTCTGTCTGGAATACCCTTCCATCTAATTGCCACATGACTCACTATCTCATCTCCTTGAAATACCTACCTGTCCATTGTGAATCCTTATGTGTCTATCTTAGTGTTATTTCCTCTCCTCTCAGCACAGGCATTTTACATAGAATCTTTTGTATTGTCTGTTTCTCCCCACTAGAATACAGGGTCCAAGAAGATAAAGAAGTTTGTCTGTCTACATATTGTTTCATACCAGAGCTTTAACAAGGTCTGATAGGCAATACATGCTCAAAAGTATTTTTGAATGAATGAGTGAACTTCTACATTCTTACACAGAACATAGCCTGTAGCACATAAAACTCCATATTTTTATACTACTTTGTAAGATAGAAGAAATATCTGTATGGAGTGTGTGTTAGTCCAGGTAAACTAGATATACAAATCCAAGGAGAATCATATATGTTTGGGAAAGAGTTTACTATCAAAGAGCATTGTGTTGACTTCTGGAAAGAGGGTGACTGAGTACCATACCAGAGGGACTCTGCAGAAACCAATGCAGGAGAGTGACTAAGAGGAAAATTTCACACTGCCAAGTCTTAGGAGGACCATCATAAAGATACTGTATATACTCGAGTATAAGCTGACCCAAATATCCATAAAGGCACCTAGTTTTGCCAGAAAAACTGAATTAAAAATATCCTGAAAAACTCAGTGTATACTCAAGTATATACGGTAAGTAGGTAAAGATCCACTAGGTTTTGAGGTGCTGTGAGTTTGGGGCTTACCATTGAGGAGCTGACTGGGGTTTAACTTTAGCCCTACCACTGTCTTGGCCAGAGCCATAATCTTTTGGCAGGTCCAAAGGCTAGATATAAATAGAGCCACAGCTTGCCACTGTCTCGGAAGGGTTTCAACCCCTCTGACCCCACCGTTCGTGATCAAGGTTCAGCTATATTGTAACTTTTGTTTCTCTCTCTTCTCTTTTTGCCTCTACAGTCTCAGGAGATTCAGGGTTTTTTCCCTTTTTCTTGTCCCTTTTCTCTCACATGCCACTGCTGACATCCAGACCATGTACCTTAGCCTAGGACCAAGATGTGAAAATGGCAACCCACAGGTCGCATGTGGCACCTGAAATAATTTTTTGTGACTCACGATGCTCTGAAATAAAATGAAAATAGAAAAAAATGGTATGAAGTAAAGTCTATGCACTATTTTCTTCATAAGAATTTTTTTTCTATTTTCATTTTTTTCAGGGCACCATGGGCCACACAAAAAATCCAGGGGCCACCAGTTTGACATCCCTTGCCTAGGACATTTACACCTGCCCTCCACTCAGCTGGGGGAATGCCATTCTCTGCAGAGTAACAGGAGGCTGGGGAAACCCCGCCCAGCTTCATCTGAGGAAAATCCCACGCAACTACCTCCAGAAGAAATCCCACCCACCTTCCCACCTTCTACGAAACCTGTATCCCCTCCACTTCCCTCCAAGGGAAATCCTGCCCACCCTCCCCCAAAGGAAATCTAGTCAACCCACCTGTGTTCTGCAGCACATAACATGCGGCTTGGAAAATCCTGCCCACCTTCTTCTAGCCTGCATACCTTGGGGAGCTCCTGCCAGTCCTTTGTGGCCCCATGAGACAGCGGGAGCTTCTAGTTTCGTCAACACTCACCAACATTCCAACTTCCTTCTGGAACCTTTTCCCAACCAATCTAGCTGGCCAGGGAAATTCTGCTCACCATCCATGGTGCTCTACAACCAAACAAGCACACCCACATGCCTTCTGTGGCACTCCAGTTACAGCAGGCACCCCTGTGATACCCCAAGGAACTATGGGCCACCCCATCACTGCTTTTTGTGAGATCACTCAGTGCAGCACTATTCTCGGGGTCACACAACCACCCAAACAACATTTCCTTAAAGGACCATCCAATTTTCCTTCCAGATATCAGAATATTGTTAGACTAGGGAAAGAGTTAAGCCACAGGAAGATAAAACAGTTTACCACTCCCATAGTGAAATTAGCTGCAGGCAGGTCAAAGAAGCATTTCTTGGAGTATCCCCAAGACAGCTCAGTGCTGTTTGACTATATGGAAAATGGCAATAAGCTCCTCTAAAACACCAGAGAAAAAACAACAGTCAGTCCCAACAACAACAGCAGCAGCAACAACAACAACAACAACAACAAAACTGGAGAAACAAAAGGCATTTGGGGAAGATGTCCTGAACCTAACTACATGCATAGAAGAAGCAGACATTGATCTGCCACAGCAAAAAATTTTAGAATGCTGCTTGGAGTCATACAGGATATGAGGGAAACAACACAAACAAGGAATAAATGACAGAGGAGATAAATAGCATACAGGAAAGGAAAATACAAAAGCTTAGGGATGAAAATTTTTTTAAAAGTAACTAACTCCCACACTTCACCAATCAACTAGAAGAAACAGATAACCGCAACAGAGACCTAGAGGACAGCCAAGCAAATGTTAGCAAATCTGAACAAAAGTCTAATAAGATCATCAGAGAAGCTGCAGAAAACCTACTCCTATGCCTACTCCTATGAAGAAGAACATTGAAATAATTGGATTACCAGAGGAAGACACAACAAAGAGGTCAACTGCAAAAGTAGTGAGAGAATTCTTGGAGGAAAACTTCTCCAGCTTAATGAATGAAAACCAGACAACCATTCAGGATGCTGAAAGAATATTCACGGAGAATCCCAAAAAGAAATCACCAAGGCACATAGTAGTTAAACTCTCCAATTTGGGGTAAAATTAGAAAACCATCAGAACAGCTGGGAAAAAGAAGCAGTCACATAAAGGTTCCCAAATAAGAATATGCTCAGACCTATCAGTGGAAACTATGAAAAAGAGGAGAGGGTGGAGTAACATATTCCAAAAATTGAAGGAAAATAGCGCAAACCCAAGAATACTCTATCCAGCCAAATTATCTATCAAGATAAATGGAGAAGTAAGAGTCTTCCCAGGCAAAGAAAATCTCACAGATTGCTTTAAAAGAAACTCATCCCTACAAAAGATCCTTACCGACCCAGTATGGGCAGAACAGCACTCACCAATCACAAATAAGAGACTGTCACATAGAACAACACCACGCAGTGGGCAACAAAGAAAAAACAGCCCCCAAAGATAGAATTGCCTTAAGGGTGGAAAGAAGTCAAGAATAAAACACACACACACACACACACACACACACACACACATACACACGGATAAGAAAGAAAGGTAGGAAAACACCCAATATAAGAGGTCTAAGATGAAATTAGAGTCTACAGATGGATGTAATAACCCAGAATATCCATAGAAGGAACACAGGCATTCAAAGACTGAGGCTAGCACACTGGTTTAGAAAACACAACCCTGCAATCTGCTGCCTATGGAGATGCAGCTCAAGGTTACAGACAAAAATAGGTTAAGAATAAAGGCTGAAGGAAAACATACCAAGCAAATAACCATGCAAAAAGACAGGGGTTGCAATCCTAATCTGGGATAAAATTGATCTAAAAGTGCAAACCATAAAAAAGATAAGGAGGGACACTATATAATGCACAAAAGAACTATGGACAAAGAACCACTAGGCATTTTAAATATATATTCCCCAAATAAGAAACCCACTGAATATGTCAATCAAAAGCTCCAGAGGATGAAAAAAGAAATCACAGGCTCAACAAATATGGTAATTTCAATACAGCACTCTGAGGAAGCTAGATCACAGGGAAAGAAGCTCAACAGGGGGCTACTACAATTAGATGATTTGACCTGATATTTACAGAATTCACCACCTAAATAGAAAAAAATCACAATATTTTCAAGTATACATGGTACATATTTGAGGATAGACCACATGTTGGGGTATTATATAAATCTGCATAAATTTAAGCACACTGATATCATACAGACCTCTTTCTCTGATTACTTTGCTCTAAGGCTCAAAGTCAACAATAGGAAGATGAAGAAAACAAGACAAACAATTGGAGGATGAATAACTCTCTATTGCAAAAGGAGTGTGTGTTGA
The DNA here is from genome assembly GCA_004026705.1 of Nesogale talazaci. Classification (NCBI taxonomy): domain Eukaryota; kingdom Metazoa; phylum Chordata; class Mammalia; order Afrosoricida; family Tenrecidae; genus Nesogale; species Nesogale talazaci. The sequence goes on along the minus strand of PVJH01002065.1, from coordinate 37,729 downwards.
TGCAGAACAGAGATGAAATTAGGAAATGTCTAGAAACCAAGGAAACTGAGAAGAAAGATGGTGTACAAAGCCTATGGACCACAGCAAAGAACACAATGTCTTACCAACCTTTTGGGCAACACTCAGCTAAATAAAGTCAAAAAGCATTTCTTTATCCTTGAGGACTTCTGAAAGTCTTTAATACTTTCATGGGCTGATGTGCATTGTAGAACGGTAGTACAGTGTGCAGCCTTCTCTAAGTGGTTGGGTCACACGATCAGTTCTGGATCTGCATAATATGTGTGGGAGACACCATGCTTCTTCAATAATTTCTCCTGCTAGTGAGTTCCTTCCTCTTCTGAAACCTCAAATTTCAAACTTCTTTATGACTCAGAATGTGGTTCTCATTTGTTTATTGCTTATTTTAATGGCAATATTGTAGTCGGAAAGAGCCAATTCTTGTTTTATTACCACCCACTCAGCGACACTGTCCCCAAAGAATCCTGGATATGTCCCCACTGGCAAACTAAATCCATTAGCAGTCTGGAAAATTATTGAAAGGAAGGATCTGTGTTTAAGGAACTAATAACTCCAAGGCTCTGGTTACTCCTGTGATATCAAGCAGGATTTGGAAGGAAGTTGACCAAGAGAGCAAAGTGTTTTCAGGTTAGAATTCCCATCATGCTGTGAGAATTGAAACTGTTGGCCATGAGTAAAAGATTTGTAGATACCTAGGCTTTCATCCATCTCCGTTTATCCCCATTTCCTTGCCAGCTATAACCTGACAATATGGCAACTTCAAAACAGCTCTTGTGAAAGACAGATTCAAGGAGATACAGGGAATGTAATTTAATTAATATCTCTTGAGCACTTAATATGCATCTAGCATAAGGAGATAGGATTTCATCCTGTCCCCAGGATGGTTGGGTTAGACTGCATAACAATGTAGTGAAATGTATATATTAGCTTTATTTTACAAACTTGAAAATAAAGACTCAGAGGTACTTCTTGAGGATGACACAGTTTGTGAGAAATAAAGGGAGGTTTCCTGGATTTAAGACAATAATGTTCATTATGGCATTTTCGTAAGTGACTTAGAAGCTGAAATAGAGAGGACACCCACTGATTCACAGCTGGGGAGAAGTAAAGGAGAGAGTGAATATTATCTAATGCTAGGGTGATCCCTCCACAGATCTCTTGAGGTTAAGTCAAAGCCCCAAGTATTGTCTCCGGATGAAAAGAAAAGCAAATAGAAACAATTTTGAGATTTTATTAATCCCAATGAAATCCTGAGTTTCAGGTTTAAAGCATTTGCAGATGGCCAACTGTCTCCTCCTGGGCATCAAACACAACCAGCAATCTCAATACCCACCTGAAAGTCTAAGTGAGGAAGAAGCAAGTTCTTTGGAAGAGCACTGAAATTTAGACAAAGTGACATTTGAAGTCAGCCATAATTTATCTGTGGACTTTAAATGGGGTAACATGGCTCCTACTTTCCAATGATGTACAATGGGTTCAAGAACTAGAGGAAGACATCTTACAGGAATAACTAGCAAAGGATGCAATCTAGAGAAAATTCCAGAAGCAATAAATATTGTGGGATTTAACAAAAGGGTGCCGAGGTTTTGAAGGAAGCTTTCAAGTAGGAATTAATTTGAGTCATTTTGGGGAAGCTTTCAGAAAAGCATAGGAGTGAAGGACCTGATCAGTCATTGATGAGCTGCACTAGGTAAAGGGTTTGGGAAAGAAAGAGTGAGGACACTTTGGTGAGCTTTTAATACCAGTATATGAAGTTTGGACTTTAGCATCTATCTCAGCTAGAGGTATTGCAAGTAAAATTACACAAACAGATGGCTGTTACAAATAGATGTTTTCTTTCTCATCCTTCAGGAGACTGAAATTCTGAGTATAGGGTACCCGGTTTAGAAAAAGTATCACTTTCCCCTCCTACCCCCACCCGAGAAGTAAGGCCTCTATTTTAGTTTAGCTCCTATTTCTTGGCAATTATGTGGCGTGGCACCTATCTTTCCCCATCTTTCCTTGTCTGCTTGTTTAATCTGTTCTTTTATACCTTAAGAGAGATTGATTTAAGAGACAGCTGCCAGGAACACCACCTCATTAACATAACAAAGGATATACATTCCTAAATGGGATTATAATAGCATATGTGGTTGTTAAGATTTACAATACTTATTTTGGGGAGACACAATCCAGTGTTTAATAGCCTCGATGCATTGAAGGTTCATAAACAGGAGAGTAACAGGTGGCAAAGTCTTTTTTGTGTGTGTCTCAGAGAATTTGAAGAATGGAGAAATAGGATGACTCTGGTGTGCAAGAGATTTGGAAACCCACTAGCAGTTTTTTTTCAGGAGTCTAGTAAATATGTGTTGTCTTCCTCTGCCCTGTATCTATTCACTCTCCTTCAGATACCTGTGCCTGAAGTGCTCTTGGGGAACAATTCACTCCAATGTTCTCAAGCCCTGGGTTTGGAAAGCTGGTTCTACCCTTTTGCAGACAGTTGCCTGTTCCAGATCTGGCCAGTCAGTGGTCCTTTCTCTTGGTCACAGGAATCAGTTTTAAACCAAGCCACATCTGAATTAGGTCAATTTGAAGTAGTTCTTGGGTTTCCCAAAACTAGGGGATAGGGGGTTGGGGTAGGGGATAGGGTTGCCAAGTTGAAAGCCAAGTCCCAGAGAATCTGGTGGGCAGATTGACAACATGGTACAGAAATTGATAAAGGGGTTTAAAACTGAAAAAGAAGAGTCAAAGAGTGGGGGAGACTTCCAAAATGATGAACTCACCCAATTCATACATGCCTAATATGTGTTCCAGAGAGGGAAAAGAAATTTGATAGAGAGACCAGAACTGATCACTGGGTGTAAGGAGACCTTGGAGCAAGGACCTGAAACAAGGAGGAAGGAGAAGTGCAGGTCAGGGAGAGCGCACACAGGGAGCAGGGACATGCCTGGCTTGCTTGAAGAACAGCGAGAAGGCTAATTTGGCTAGAGCTGAGCAATCCAGAGGGGGGGTTATCTGTAAGCCAGGAGGTCAGACAGGACTGGGGTCAGGTCTTGCAAGGCCTGTCTTCCTTTGAAAGGAGCTTGGCTCAGCCTCCCAGAATGAACAGAAGTATTAGAGTGTTTTCAGTCAAGGAGTGACACGATCCAATTTATGTTTAAAAGGGTCACTCTGGTCACCGTGCTGAGAATAGATTGAAACAGGGCACGGGTAGAAAGGAAAGAGATTGGTTAGTAGGCGATGCACCAACACCATCTCACCCCCCACCCCTCCAACACACAGCCTTTTCTATCTTCTTTTCAATTTAAGGCAATGATGGTTGAGGTTTTATCTCTCTATGAGATATCAATTAGTCAGAAATCTAGGGGTACAGTCAGCTGGAGGCTCAGGGAAAAAAGGCAAAAACAAGCCAGGCAGGACGAAGGGCCCAAGAAAGGCATCAGAAAAAGAGCATTGCGCGCCCGCGTGTCTGCAGTAGGGAGGTGAGCAGAAGGGCCCAGCGGCGGCCTCGGTGCACGGGCTGCTCTCTCACCAGCACACACGCTGCCTGTCTGTCTGTCGGGGTGGACCCTGGGCCTGGGTGGGCAGCTGACATGCCCAGTGCTGGGCCAAAGTTGACTGGGCAGCTCATTGTCCTGCTGCTCCTAAGCTGTTGAGAGGAATGTTCAGGGGGCCAGCGGTGGAATTCCAGACCGAGTTTGAAAAGAGCTCGGAATTGCTGCTCCCAATTCCTTGGATCCAGGGTACAGATGGGGCAGTCTGGGGCTTGGTGGCAGAACCTCCACGCGCTCTGCTACTGCCTTGGTCCTCCTGCAATGGCCTGACTCATTGACTCCCTTCCTTTCACAAAAGGAAACCACCCTCTCTCTTCGTCCACCGACCTCCTCCCAGAAGACATCTTTTTCTTTCTTTTCCCAACCAAATCCTGAAAATCAGCGCTCTTATGCTCATTGAAAGGGAATCTTCACTGCTTGAGAGGATTGAGAAGCCACAGCAGTGTGGGAATTCCAGATGGAAGGAGAAGGCACGGCTTTCCTGCAGCAGGGAGCACCTCTGCCAGGGTGCGAGGCTTTGTCCTGCAGAGGGAAGGGACAGACCTCCGCTGTTCTTTTCGCCTTTACCTGGTTCTCCCTGAGGAGCCACGGCAAGGTGTGTCTTGCAAATGATGCGTCCTTGCTCTGCTGTTGACCCAAGTCAACCCCTATCACTGACTAATGGTGAAATCTCCTGCCAAGCTGTGAAATATGAGGCATTCTACTCCCTAAGAGATCTCAGCAACCCACAGGGGTAATTCAACTCTGTCCTATAGAGTCATTATGGGGAAGAATAAACTCAATGGAAGAGAGAGAGAAAGAGAGACAGACAGAGAGGTAGATCACAAATACTGGCATCCCAATCAGATCCACACCTAGGACCTGCCTCTAATCTCACTGTTCCAGGAATTCCTTCACCCTTTCTTTAATGCTCTGGTCTTTCCCAATGCCTAGGCCTGTTCTTTACAATGAAGCAAGCCCTAGTCAGATATGATGACTTAACCTCAAAAACAATTAAAATTAAATCAAATGCAAAGGTCTGTTTTTCCACCGCACTAGCCAAATTTACACAGCTAAGGCATAACCTGTGACTAGTGGCTACTGTTTTAGTGAACTTATGTTTAGAACATTTCCATTATCTTAGAGAGTTTTGTGCACAGTGCTGCTGAAGACTTTTGATTTGGTAAGTATACAATCTAATTTATTAAGTTCTGTTTATAGAAAGCACTTGGTAAAATTAGTATATGTCAACTCATTTAAGTATTTGTGGTCAGAAAATTAACTATGAAAGTGTTACTATTACTGCTCCCATTCATAAAAGGGGAAAATTAAGATTAGGACCCTTAAGTGTGTCCTCGCTGTGAATAAGCTGGTGTGATCAGAGCAGAGGATTTTTGTGTGAGTCAAGCCTGAGACACACAGCAGAGGAGCCTGGTCACAGGCAGGGAGAAGGTTGCCTACTGACAAATTCAAGGTCGGAGCCAAGAAGAAAAGAACTACATTTAAAACAATCAGCCATTGAAAATCTACAGTTCTTCTCTGACTGTGTATGAGTCAGAATTCATCAAGGGCAACTGGAATTGGTAGATATTCAAAGGGGCTATGAATTTTCCAGAAATATTTGTATCCTAAGTAATCAGTGGGTATTTGCAACTTTAGGTTTTCTGCTGGTCAGGCCTATGTCTTTAAGCTAAATGATTTGAGATTGCTGTTCTCACATCAGGGACTCAAAAATGCTTAAAACAATTGAAAACAAATAAATAGATAACTTTGCTTTGATCGTGCTGCTTGCCAGAATCTTCTCTTGCCAATTTGCCAATGTAGCATGCTCCACATAGCCTGGACAATGACAGTCTGCCAGGGAAGGTTGCTTTATGAATTTGTGAATATGTGTCATAAAGGAAGTGCACCATACAAAACTGTATCATCTCCATCGGTGGGGGGGCGGGGAAGGGGACGGCACACACAGTATTTCAAATGACTAAGTACCAAAAAAAAAAAAAAAACGATTTATGTTCTCCTATAGTGCACTATCTTCAAAGACTCTCAGAATTATTATTTCAACAACTGATCGGAGAGGGGCATTTTTAGAAGATGAAACAAGCATGAGTAGTATGAGGATGCAGGCAGGTGATCGTGTTTAAATTGCCTGATGGAAAATGCCAGAAGTTGGCACCAGAGCGGTAGGAGGGTGGGGAAACACGCAGAATGAAGAATAAATAGCCATCCTTTTCTGGGTAGCTTATTCATTATATAGTACAGTGAATGCATGACAAGAAACTTGAGTCTCAGAAACCCACTGAGAACCCACTGAAGCCTATTAATTCAAAACATATCCTTTATTAAAAGGGGGTCACCTCTCTTTTTCATATCTATTCTTGTTTTTATAGTTACCTTTCCTTTCTTCTTCATTCTCTCTCTCTCTCTCTCTCTCTCTCTCACGGGCATACTACAGCTAATTTCTTTTCTCTTTCTTTCATGCGTGCCCTTGTTTCTTTTATATTTCATTCTTTTTCAAAGGTGGTCTCTTGGTAGTTAAATTAGTTCCTGAGTTAGAAGCTTATGAAACTTTTTGGCAAGGCCAGAGCCTTGCAAACGCTGAGATTTAGAATGAAGAAGGAAAGTAAAAGTCTTTCACTCCACGTGTTCGGTTTCTCTATTCCGAGGAACAAACATGTACTCCCCATTCAGCCTGGTGCCTGAGAAACAATCAGGTGTCATGTGTTTTAGAGAACTTCCTCATGTCTTCCTCTCTCTGCTCAAATCCCATTTCCTGGATGTGGCCCTTTCTCAGACTCTACCTGAAACAACCTCCAGTCTTACACCCGACTAATAGTCCTTTGCTCTAATTTTATGATATTTTCTTTACTTGACAATAGAGTATAATTTGCTTTGTATGTAATATTTCTCCTTAATAGGATGCAAGTTCTACCACCTTTAATGTTCAACAGGACTGTGAGGTAGCTTCTAATATGGAATCTATTTTCTAGATAGCAGAACTATAAAATTGTTGAACCTAGTAACTTTATCAATCAGAATAGAGATTGTATGCCAGAACCATTGCTCTGCTTTCTTTGTGGCATCGTGACATATATCTTCAGATGAAACACTTATGACCAAGGGAGTCATGTGTGAATATGGTTTCCATAAAGAAAAGCCATCCCTCAGATGGCTTCTCCTTTCTCTTTTTCTTACTGATGGATGCTTGAGAGTACTAAATATTTCTCAACTTCAGTCTTGGACTATCAGAATATTTTAGAATACAATTTATGAGAGTAAGAAAATTGTAGCATTTGTGAGGCATTTTAGGTAAAGTGACTGGTATAGTGTGGGGCTTAATCAATACTCCCATGATTCTTTGTGAATTCTAGCTTCTCTAGGAATATATAACTGGTATGGTACCAGCCTCTAAGGTCACTTTATTTCTCAGAATCAACCTTGTTATGCCCAAGCATTCATTTGTCCACCTATCATTTGGGGGTATCCTGCTTCCTATCCATAGAATTGCATGATGAGCCTAGGCTTTAATCTTCTTTTATTGTTGCTTGTATGGCTTTTTAGTGATTTTGCTTTTTGGACACCCTTATTGGACACACTTACAATCCATACATCGATTGTATCAAGAATATTTGTACATATGTTGCCATCATTATTTTCTAAACATTTATTTCCTATTTCAGCCATTGGTTTCAGCTCCTCTTTTTCCCTCCCTCCCACATCCTCCCACCTTTATGACCCCTTGAAAAATTATAAATTACTATTATTTTCAGATCTTACAAGCACCTTTGTCTCCCTTCCCCTAAAGTTTCTGTTTTGCATTCCCCTCAGGGGTAGTGGTTGTTGTTATGTGTCCATCGATCATTTCAATCATCCCCCTCTGCCTGGCCATCTCCCCCTACCTTCCTTCCCCACACCCTCCTGGCATCACTACTCCCATTTCTGTTCCTGGGCTGTTTATCCAAACTGGATTCTGCATGTTATAAGCTATGATCGTACCAATGTATATGCTCTGGTCTAGCCTGCAGTGCAATGTAGGTTTGGGATCATGATGGGGGATCATTAGGGGGATCAAGGAAGCCCTAAGAAACCAGAGAATATTGTGTGTTTTATTGGTGATATACTGCACCCTGTTTCACTCATCCCCTTCTTGTAACCCTTCTGTGAGGAGATGTCCCATTATCTACAGATGGGTTTTGAGTCTTTGCTCAGACCCCTCCTTCACAAGAATTTGCTTTTCTGTCTGTCTGTTTGTTTGTTTGTGATCTTCTGATACATGGACGATCATGAGGTATTGACTAGCCTTTAATTTTCTATGATGCTTCTATTTATAGATATTGTTGCTCAGCACTGACCCTTTGGCATTTGTTTTTGAGCTCTTGAACTTTCTGCTCTGGGCAATCTGATAATGTCTTTCACTCCCATCTACCTATAGAATCATGCCTCACACCAGGGATATTCTGAAGAACTGATCTCATGTCTAATCCCTCTCCTGTCTTTCCTACGAAGGATCAAACTCTAGCACTGAGTGGTTTGTTTCCAAAGCAATTCTATCCATCTCTCCTTCTTTCTTCAGGTACAGCCCAACAGCATCTCCCTAAAAAAAACCAACAACAACAATAACAATGACAACAAAAAAACTCCGCTAGCACCACCTAGGTCTTTCTTTGCTGGAGAAAGTGAGATTTAAATGTGAAATGAGATACATTTTGTTTTTAATTAGTGCCATCTACTACAAATGGTCTCTGTGCTAGATTTATGAGTACTACTTCAGAGTTCCCACTAATTTCCTTCCTATCTTGGACACGAAGACAACCAAGTCAGCATTATATTTGGTTGACAAATAAATCTGCCATAGCCAGTAAAAGGGCAAAAGTATTCCCTTCCCTAGATAACGTCCAACATGTAATTTCTTCTGGGTGCCTACAACAGAGGTAGTTTCACCCTGATAAGAAGCAGCACCCCTGACAACCCCTAGGGAAATCAGAGGACAAAGGAGTAGAGATTCACAAGCAGTATTCCTCTTGCTACTTTGTGTATCCAGCACTAGTTAATGCCGTTGTATTGCTGACACTGACTCCCAGGCTGTTAACAGCAGAACAGCATTCCAAACCTTCTATTCCTTACATGTTTCTAATACCATCCATAACCCACAGACATTATCAAAAGGCATTTGCAGTTGTGAAGATACCTGCACAGAATGAATAAATTAATAAACCATTTCTGTGCATAATACTTAGATTAGAGCTTAAAATCTTAACCTGAAATGATCCATTTCAGGATAAGATAACCTAAGAAAGTGTATTTTTCCATCCCACCTTCATTCAGGAAGATAAACCACTAATCCTAGTCTGGCAGTAGTTCTACAAATATAGAGTATCTGATACATGCAAAGGAACATCTTGGTGTAAATGAGGAGCTAATGCTGACCTCATTGCATGATCAATGCTAACAATAACTATTCTTAAACAGTTTCTGTCACCTAAAGTGTACTGTAAATAGTGATCAGGAAGGACATTTCAGAGGAGAACTTCAAATCTAGGAATCATAAAACATTTTCAGGTAAGAAAAGGCAAGCCTCTTGATTAACAGCAGTAAATATCAATCTAGAATATTTAAAAGTATTTTAATTCTTATGGGTGATTTCCTCTAATGCCAATAAGTCACACAGAATGATCCTACTGGTACTAATTGTATCAGAATAACAGTGCTGCTGTCATTGGAGAGAGATGTTGAGTCAATTCCAACTCATAGTGACCACAGTGACAAAGTGGAGCTACACCATAATGCTTTATTGATTGTAATCCCTGTGGCAGCAAGTCACCAGGCTTCGATCTTGTAGCATCAGTGGATGAATTTGAACTGTCAGATTTCAGGTTAGCATTTGACTGCTTAACCATTTCACCACCAGTATTACTACAAATACTAAAATACCGAACCTATCTGAAAACCTAATTAATGCATATGCATCTACTATCAAGAAGAAGCACATCTAATATTAGAAAGAAGACATCGTCCATTTAGAAGTTGCTTACAAGTCCCTAACCCAGTACTCTTCTAATCAAAAGGAGACTGGTGGTGCACTACATGTCCTTTCTAGTAAATTGGATATGATGGATTAATTTTCAATTAGATAGGAATCTGTTATAGCCCTTCATCCTTATACATTCTGCTGTTTTGTTTTTCAGTAGGCCAACCCTAGGCTGCTGCCAACACTTAACTAAAACTAAAGTATCATCTCTCTAATTAGTTTTCATGCATAATACTCAGAACAACTTGGACTATCTGGTGCGGTTGGAGTTATGATGAGGGAGAAAGACTTAGAGATACTCAAAAAGTCACACCTGCAGTCAAGTTTAACTGCAGACAAACTTTGGAAGCTGCTACTTTCTTCTTCTTCTTCTTCTTCTTCTTCTTCTTCTTCTTCTTCTTCTTTTCTTCTTCTTCTTCTTTCCTCTTCCTCTTTCTCCTCCTCATTTTCTCCCTCTCTTTGCCTGTACACCAGTAACTGTCCCCCAAAGGATGTGTCAGGTATAAAGTGGAATATATGCTAATTCAGTGATAAAGTAATATAATACAAGGGCTACAGGTCTTAAAATCAGATGGGTCCAGTATCAAATCACAACTCTGTCACATTTTAGCTTTAGACAAGTTATGTCACTTCTCTGAGCCTAGTTTCTTATCTGTCAAACAGAAGAGAAAAGCCTGTCTATGGTGAAAATGACATGAGATAATATGTGTGAAGCACACCACAGAGTTTGGCTCAGTTCTCAACCTGAGGCAATTTGCCTCCAGAACACATTTATTGATGTATGGAAACAATTTTAGTTGTCACAACTGGAGGGAGGTGGTACTAGGATCTCCTGGCTAGAGGATAATGATGTTGCTAAACATCATACAGTGCAGAGAAGCCTCCACAACATGAAATTATCAAGCCCAAAACACCAATGATGCTGAAATTCAGGGACTCTCATCTAGCATGATAGTGTTTCTTTTCATTCTTCTCTCCTACTGTCATGTGCCAACTGAGAACCCAAAATATTCAGAGACCTCTAAATAGAGACATACCTACCATTGGGCATTTTAGACTACTGACTGAAAATACTCTTAGTGGTTCTCTGAGTTATCTCCCTCATCATGATTAGAGTGACTGGTTTCAGAGAAGCTGGGTTGCTTAGCTTCAGATGACTTACTTTCTTTTTCTTTTTTGGTGTGAATTTTACTTTCAATCAAATTGATCACAAAACTCATCACTCATGCTATGTTCTATGCCAACTTGGCTGGGCCAGGGTTCTTGGTAGTTTGGGAGTAATCTCAAAGGTTGTGATTCAACATAATGTATTCAACTCCATAATGAGATGTTGCAACCTTATCAACTCCGTGAGCAGCCAGAGTTGGAATGGAATGCAGACTCCTTGTTCAACCTTCTGCCTTAATGGAAGATTCATTAGGGGTGTGGTCTCTTCTTTTTAGCAGGCATCCCACAGAGTCTGAGGGAAAATGTATCACATATGCTGGGTCTGGGACTCATTGAACTCTGCATCCATCAGTTTGTGGACTTCCTGCTTCATCTTCCTGATTGATCATTCCCTGAAATCATACAAGTCAGAAAAAGTCTCCTGATCAACATCTGAACCAGGGGATTGCACCAGACTAAATTTACTTAGTTCTACTGTGTGAAGCACTTCTTGTATAAATTTTTTCCAAGATACATACACATGTAAGTGTCACTTATTGGCTTCTCTAGAGAACCAAGCCTAACATATTGCTCTAACTCTCCTTTTTTGTTCACTATCAATCACTATTCTCATAATTTCCTTTCCACTTCCCTTCACTGCCCTTCCTCATTAGCCCACAGAGTTTTACTAATCACAGAATGGGTGTGTTTTTTATGCACATAACCCCTTAGGCATTTAAGAGACTATCCTTCTTATTTAAAAACAAGCTTTATCACAGGCTAGCCTGATCAAAGTTCAACTTTGTAGATTAGATTTCAATTTCTCAATCTTCTTTATTCCTTTCTCTGCACACACACAGAGTAGTAATGGGAGGCTCTGCACCATTCTGAGCCAGGCATACGCCAATTGATGCTTTTTCCAGACAGAATACATGCAAATATTCGAAAGAGAAGAAAGGAACTAGCTGTCTTCTATTTCCTTTATTCCTTTTCCATGTTTGCAAGCATGCTATCAGGAAAGAAGAGGCCTCGGGAAAAGGACATCATATTTGGTAAAGTACAGTGCAGTGAAAAAGAAGGACACCCTCAAAGAGATGGATTGACATGATGTCTGCTAAATTATAAGGATGACACAGGATAGGGCAATAGGGTTCCTATGTATCAGAAAGACTTGATGGCACTTAACAGCAACATGTCTGTGAGCACAACATGGCACATCTACCCAGACCTTCAAAGAAATCACCCCCACTCAACACACACACAAGGGAGAAGGAAGGATGCTTACTAGGTTGCCCAGGAACACTGCCAGTGCCAAACAAAGTTGGGAGGCATGGAGGCCCATCAGGGATGATTGTTTCTCTTCATTCTGGGGAATCTAACTGGAAATCTCAGAGAGTTTCTATCCTGTTCCTCCAAGGAAAGGGACCCAGGTGATCCCTCATTTAGCTCTTTTCACTATAGCTTCATCTCAAACATTTCAAAATATACCTCTTAAAACCAAGCATAATGAAGTCTAATGAAGGACTCCATACTCAGCCCCTGCCTACCATAGGATCATCCAGCCTAAACTTTCAATATTGCTAAGGTAGAGTGAACTGTTTCTAAATCCATAAATCCTTTTTTATCAGTTCTTCTTACTCTCCTGTGGCCCTCTAGAACTGAAAATTAACAGCCCTCTATTGTTTATATCCTCAAAGGAGAGGGAGAGAAAAACCAGGCTTTAACCTGATGTGCCAAGTTGTGAATACAACATACCAGCATCTAGCACAGAAACAATAGAGAGGTCTACAGGGCTTGTCCCAATCTCAACTGTGTTGACACTCCCACCCCCAACCCCAGAAGAATGAACTTCAGAGGACATCACTGAAGTACAGCTTGGGGAGAGGGGCATGTATGATTAAAGCACACAGGAGAAATAAAGAGGGGTGGAGAGGGTGGTGAATGAATCCTGGCTCACCAAGCCCTCAGGATGATATTCCTTCCCAGAGCAGACATTGCACAAAGAGGATGATAGGGCTGGCTCCACTATGAGACACATGACGCCCCACCCTGAACCACAGTGCTATGGGAGACAACACTAGAGAACAGTGTGGAAGTTATGCCCAATCTAAATTCATCACACTAGGACAAAACGTTAAGGGCATGCAGCAGAGCAGCCCAGGAAACTCAACTGAAAATCCCTCAGACAGGCCAACAAAGTTATCTGGAACTACTTCTGGGCTTTTCCATCTTTTGTCACTGGCTCTCTTTTGGCTTGGAGGTTTTGTTGTTGTTTTTATTGCTCTGTTGGTTTTGACTTCCTTTTTTGTTTTCTTTGGCTTTTCCTGATTTTTGCACTTATTAATGTCTCTACATGTCTATCTAGATAAGATAGGCAAGATAAATAATTTGCAGATAAAAAGAATTGGACCTCTGGTTGCACGGGGAGGCTAATGGGAGAAAGGAAGATGGGAGAAAGGAAAGGATAGTGGGGGGACAAGACCAACCCAGAGAAAAAGGAAAAACAAGCGAAATAAAATCAATAAAGAGAAGGGTGGAGGATGCCTAGTAAGGCTTAATTAAAGGCAATGTAGTGGTGAGGAATTAGTAAGCCCAAAGTAAACGGAATTAGAGGAAAGATATAGGCAAAGGCCATTAATAGAGGTCTAAATACATATAAATATATTTATATATAACTAGAGGGGAATAAATCTCTGCAATTATATCTATATGTTAAGAATTAAGGTTGCAGATGGACATTGGGCCTTGACTCAAGTTCTCCCTCACCAGCACTCTGTGATGCTCACCTTCCTGACAAGATCACTGAAGACAAAATGGGTGCATACGCAGATGTGGTGAAGAAAACTGATGGTGCTCAGATATAAAAAGATATGGTGTTTGGGATTTTAAAGGCTTAGAGATAAACAAGTGGCCATCTAACTGAGAAGCAACAAAGTTCACATGAAAGAAGCACACCAACCTGTATGATCATGAGGTGTTAAAAGGATCAGGTAGCAGGCATCTAAGACCCAGAAAAAAATCATACCCAATGGGAATGGGGTATGCTTGTGGAGTGGAGATTCAAAGCCAATATGTAGACATTTGGACATCCCCTTACAAAAGTGTCAGAGGAAGAGATGAGTCAGGGTTCAGTATATCACTGATGAAACACACTACTTTTCTCTAGTTCTTTAATGCTTCCCTACCCCCCAACCCTCATCATGACCTCAATTCTACCTTACAAATTGGATTAGACCAGAACATGCACACTGCTACAGAAAAGATCCCTCGATACAAGGATTCTAGAATAGATAAATCCCTCAGGGCCAGCAATGAAAATAGAGATACATGGAGGATAAGAGGAAGGTGGGGGCAAAAAGGGGAACTTGGTTCCAAGCATCAATATGTAGCCCCCTCCCAGGGGAATGAACAACAGAAAAGTGGGTGAAGGGTGACAGAGAATATTACAATAAGAAAATAACAATCTATAATTTATCAAGATTTCAGGAGGGAGAATGGGTGAGGGAGGGAGTGGGGGAAAATGAGGAACTGGCTCAAGTAGAAAGGGCTCAAGTAGAAAGAAAAGCCTTTAGAAATGATGATGGCAGCATATGTAGAAATGTGCTTGACACATGGATGATTGTGTAGATTGTGATAAAAGATGCAAGAGCCCCCCATATAGGTACTTAGTTTAAAAAAAGAAAAATACGTAAATTGAACCATCTACCCAATAGGGTGACTTTTCTCTCTCTTCCATCACCAAGTGATTTTTTTTTTTTGTAAGACGGGGGGGTGCCTGATAGTATGGAGAGGAACACTCTGCATATCTTCTGAATTCTCTCATAGTTCTACATTTTAGCCTTTTAAATTTTAAGCCAAAAGAATAATTTCAGCTTTAGGGATACAAGAAGAATCACAGTCCCAAATTGAAGTCACAAATAGAAACCTCGGTTTCCTCATTTCCCCTTCCTTGGCATGTGTGACCACTTTGGGGGAGGGGTACTGCATACATGCTTGCACTCTGAAGACTCCAGGGATCCTGACCTAATTAGATATAGTGAAAAGAAGGATTTAGAACAGTGGTTCTCAACCTTCCTAATGCTGCGACCCTTTCATACAGTTCCTCATGATGTGGTGACCCCTAAACCATAAATTATTTTTGTTGCTTCTTCATAACTGAAATTTTGCTACTGTTATGAATGGAATGCCACTTGTAAAAGGGTCATTTGACTCCCAAATGGGCAGCAACTCACAGGTTGAGAACTGCTGATCTAGAAGGTCTCTTAAAGCACAGGAACCGGTGTTCCATAAACACAGTTGCTTTCTTCCATGAATTACTTTGCTTAAAATATTATGTCTTGAATTTTTAAGTTTGGATAGTATTTAAGCTACCAGTATTTATGTTTTAATATTGAAAGCATAATGAAAACCAAACCACCAAGGGACCCAATTTCAACTCCATGGAGCAGTAAGGAAAAAAGAAGAGATAAATATGTCCTGAAGGTGATCTACTTCCTGAGGCCAGTCTCCTGGAACTTTGCCATGAGTCTATTTCCCAGGGTTTCCCCTTCTCTGCCAATCCCTTGTTTAGACTCTTGGACTCACAGTGGACAGGGTGCTCAGAGCATGTGCAGAGGAGCTAGGGGAACATTGTGGGCCTAACTAGGGGATCTCCAGGAAGGCTCCTGAAAAAAAAATGCCTGGTAAGAAGATATTTAAGCTTGAGGGAAAATTATTCAAGTGACAAGGGAATTGTGAAGAGATAAATTCTGTCTGTAGAAAGATTCCAGAAAAGTAAAAAGGCATAGCTTTGCTTGAAAGTTGTTAAGTTCCTTAAGTACTCAGGCAGGGCTGGAACATAACATCAGACGTGGTTTAATGGTGAAATCTTTGCCTTTCATGTGAGATACAATGTTTGATTCCTTGTCAATATCCCTCATAAGCTGCCATCGTTTGTCTGTTGATGGAGGTAGGTGTGCTGCTATGATATTGAACTTTCATACTAAACTGAAGAAAGGACTTGTGTTTTACTTCCCAAAATCAGCCAATGAGAATCCAATGGATCACAGTAGTCTGATTCACACTGATCCCGATGATGTATGTGAGGGGGTGGTGCTCTCGTCCATTATGTATGGAGTCTCAGGGATCCAGGCTGACTCCATGGTAGTTACAAAAACAACAATAGGATGGCAGAGAGGACTAACACTGGAGAAGTGAATGAGGAGATCATGGAGGTCCACTTTGTTCCTGGAGGTGATGGGGGAATCCCTGAATGGCATAAATTTGGGAATTTAAATGGCTATATGCAGGCTATAACTAGAACATTGTGGCAACTGCAGTGTGAAGGTAGGTCTTAGGGAAATAAATGTAGCACTGCTTTGTTTTAACATGAAATGTATAGTGTCTCAACTTTATGGTGAATAAGTAGGGATAGCAGTGTTTGAGGGTGCTTTTCCGTTTGGTCCAGACTCGTGGCAATCCCATGTATATGAAGTAGAACTGATCCATTCACCACAGTCCACACATGTAAGGGGGCAACACCTTTCTAATCATCCACCTGGCTTTCATTGTCATGTCTTTAGGCCATCCAGATTGCTAAAAACTTTAACCATGGCCCTTCTTAGGTTGGCTTTCTCCTACAGACATGCCAGCGTTTGAGAAGAGCTTCAGCAGTTGGAGGTGCTGGGGTCACCTCCCCATGTGGTTTCCTGAAACTTCATCATCCTGACTAGTGCAGGCCTTCTGGGAGAGTGGCTTTCTGCATCCTCTGAACCAGTAGAACCCTCTGTAGGCATGTCCCTCCATCCCATCAGACCTGAGATGCCTGAAAATTCTTTTGAGTATCTAGAAATACTCTCTAGAGTTCTCTCTTTTCCCTCCCCATATCTTTTTGGAAGTATTGGGTCCTGATAGGATGTAAAGGAAGAACATTCTGTATATACACTGAATTTTTAGCCAGCTATTG
Source organism: Nesogale talazaci (assembly GCA_004026705.1). NCBI lineage: Eukaryota > Metazoa > Chordata > Mammalia > Afrosoricida > Tenrecidae > Nesogale > Nesogale talazaci. The sequence goes on along the minus strand of PVJH01002065.1, from coordinate 21,081 downwards.
GCTTATAGCTTTTTTGCAACTTGAAGATGGAAAAAATGATTTCTGTCACCCACTCAGTCATATCCCCTCTACCCCAAGGCAAGGACTAAGACACCAATGACCTATCTATTTAGGGAAGAAGTGAAATAGTGAAATAAAGTGGTGAGGATTCCCAGGGTATATTATTCTGCCACAATGAATGGAAAATACATGTGTACTTTTAAGGAAACCAATGGCTTATGCAAGAAATTATGAGAGGAATAGGAGCAATCAGGAAAGGGGTTGGATTCAAGAAGCATGTCAGACATAAAATCAATAAACTCTAGACTGGGAAAAATGAGTGGCACCAACTATGTGAGAAACTACATATGGAACATAAATGAGAACTGGGAAGGGGATGAAATGTCCAATTAGAGAGAGTAGAGCTTGAGGTACTCATGGGTCATCCATGACTCCTGCCGGCCCAGTCACTGTGGGAGCTGGCATAAAGATAGCCCAAGCTGTTGTGAAATTGGTCTTGCATGGAGCACCATCTCCTAGATCCAGCAGTGGCCCAAATCAGACCTCCAGGTAGTTTCTTGCCCAGATTCTTCTATCTCATGCACCCAAACATGTGTGCTATCTTCTACTGGTGTACACCATCTTCCTTGAACAACATTTTATGGACACAACAACATAGTTTTCCCTCATGTAAAGCTGATTTTCCATTTCAGCCTATTGGTTCCATCAAAACAGAACTGCTCTCTCCTCTGAACCCCTTGGTTAGGTATTTTCTTGTAAGAGATTGAACATGGGTTCAAGTGCTAGTTGCATAACATAATAGCTCCTTGATTTACTGACATTGCATCTTCATAGCAGTTCCCTTATTTATAAAACAAGGGCAGTGTTAAGAACTCTGACAAATTCCTACAAATAGTGGGGTGATCAAAAGGCATACTATATGGAAAATCCTCTTTCAAATGGAATATACTAGACAAATGGAAGTTTTGAAGCACCTTAACAATATACCTTTCTTGCTTTTCTCTGTCCTATTCTCCAGCCTTCCTTGTTCTTAGTAATTCCTCAACAGGTAAAGCTAAACTAAGGAAGTCATTACAGGAAGGAAGGGCCAATTGGTGGTAAAGACTTGGAGCTAAAGAGCAAAGGAGTGTGACAAGAGCTACTGGGATACCGTGCTGACATTCTGACTGGAGAAGCCTTCAAAATTGGCAATCACAGCCAGACTCTGGATTGGGACTGCCACGAAATGAACTTCTTTTCTTTTTCACTTTTGGTATTCTAGAAGAAATGGCACCAGCTTAACCCTCCCAGCTTTCATCACTTGATAGTGTGCATGCACAGTCCGTATGGAGACACAAAAAATCAATGCACATTGATTCCAAAGTAAGCAATTCATAAACTTCTTTAAGGCCTTGGACCAACATTTTGCATTCTCTAAAAGAAAAGTGAGCAGTGAGCCTAGGCCTTCGCCTGCCTGTCTGCCTCCCTTCTCACCTGCAGAGGCACAGCCTTGAACACATGCTCTCCCTCACCTGTGAGTAGCCTCACCTTCCTTTCTCAGGCCCACCAGCAGGGAGACGCATTTAGATGAAAAGAGAGAGGGGAGAGAGCTTGAAAGTAGGTAAACACTCCGTTGTCTACATCAAAGCTCCCTTGCTAACTTAATCCTCAGGATTAATCAAATAATGGAACAAATGGGTCTCAAGAATAGCATCACAAAAATGAAAGCAGAGATTTTTATAGATTCATTAATGTTGGACAGCAAGAGTATTCATTTAAGTGTTGAGGACATGAGATTAGACCAGTGCAGTCATTCTGTCCAAGACACCACATGATGCATAGAAAGAGCCCCCTGTGCAAGAGTTTATAGAAAGACTAGAGACTGGGCCTCAAGAAGCAAAGATTAAATTACCAAGGGAACTTCCCTAATTACCCGAAGCCTTAGTTTACTTAAGTGCTAAAAAAATGAGACAATATGTACTTCATCGCACTGTTATGGAAATCCAGTCAGATAATAGGTGTAAAGCACATTTTTAAGGTTTAAAAAAAATGAGGCAATTTAGCTGCTATTGAACAGGCTCTCAACTCATTGCAACCATTGCACAATGAAGCAAAAGGCCGTCTAGTCCTCACCAGCCCCAGAGTGGAGTGCGAATCAGACCCCGTCAGGATCCCAAGTGTTTTCATTGACTGATCTTTGAAAATACATTCACAAGTCTTTCTTCCAACTTCACCTTCATGTGGAAGTGCCATTGAAACCTTTTCAGCATCAGCCCCACACACACACACACACACACACACACACACACCTCACTGACAGAAGTGTCTGGGCTGGGACTTGAAACATAGTCTCCCATGTGAAAGCACTGAGCCACTACTCCCTGAAAGGATTAGATGCGTGCAAAATAATTATTACTCAAAATGCCTTAAAGGAAAATCATGAGTGATAAGACAATATTATCCTCCTACATTTCTTTTTCTACTGCTGCTTCGCTTTCTTCTCCTTCTTCTTTTGTTCCCCTTACCACCCCCACCCCCATCTAACCCTACGTTTCCAGAATTCTATTTTTGAAACTGTCAAATATAAACCTTGACATTAAATATCACTGAGGTCACTTCACAGCCTTACTACTTGTTACCTGGTCCCCTGACCTCTTTGATTCTGATGTTTCTTCCTCTATAACAAGGGGATATTAACACCCACCTCATGAACTTTGAAGCAAAATAACATGTGTGCCTGCACATACGAAACAACAAATGGTGACAGGCACAGTTACCGTGATCATTATTCAGAAGGTCTCAGCCCTGCCAGCTGGAGGGCCTGTGTGGAGAAAAGGAAAAGCAGAGCCAGGCCCCTTCCTCAGGACTGCTGCCAAGCCCTTTGGGTTTCTGCAACGAGCCCCTGCCCAAACAGCTCTTCCTGGCACAGCTCTCTTGGCAGAACATGGCAGTTGGTTTCCCTGCTCCCCAACCAGGCAGGGGAACTGGAGCCTCTGGTCTCAGCTGCATTTGGTCACATGGGTTTGATTGTGTCAGGCTGCTCAATTAGCAGCAAATCAAGATGTTCAGATGGTACAGTGAGATACCCGTGCAAGCCAGACCCCCTCACCTCCCCACTGAGGGTGGCAGATTGAGTCTGTGTTGGCTCCCACCTTACTGTCATCCTTACAGGCCCCTCTGTTCCATGCCAGTCTCCTCTCTGGATTTGGAAAGTCCTTTTTACCCTCTGGCTCTGGTCCTGTGGGCTGACAGTACCTGCCAGTTGGAGCGAGGGCTCAGCTGTGCCTGCCAGTAGGCTTCCTCTCATTAGCAGAGGTCCCCTGCTGGTGAGTGGATGCAGGATAGGCAGGAAACCTCCTGGCTGCAGGTTCACCAAAGCTCAAGGAGTACCCCCAGAGCCTGGGGCTGTGTCATCTGACCCCTACTCCTGCCGTGCGGAGAGGTGTGGTTGGCTGCGGTACTTTCATTTCCTGTATCTAGAAGTAACGTGTTCTCTCAGGCATCCCCTGAGCTATCTTCTGATTATGACTCCTGAAGAGCTGGTACCACTAGTGCGCTTACAATGACCCAGGGAGGAAATAGATATAGCTCTAAGCCTCCTAGCTGACACTGCCAAAGATAGAGACATCTTGGAGATCATCAATATACAATGAGCTCTTCCGTCTTTAAAGCAGAAGTAAGAATGACTTGTGTACCACTCCCCGTGTTCTATGGCTCTCCCTTTCTCATCTTCTTGACCAATACACACATGCTTGAGGTGGTGATGAGAGAATAAAATGTGGGAGAGACATAGGAATTTCCTGCCCCTGAACCTGGACTTTCTAACTATTTTGCTCTGCACTTCAGAGGGTTAGACCACATAAGGAGACCCAAAGAAGGGAGTCAGGTTTTTGCACCAGGGGTCTAGAAAGGCAAAACGAATACGCACCCATACACAGATTAACAGTACAGCTCTAGCTGGTGCTCGTCCTGCAGTGGGGTCTACTACAACACTGAGGAAGGATTTCAGAGCGGACTCAGAGTCCCAGGTATTTGCTCTACCTAGAGCAGCGGTTCTCAACCTGCCTCATGCCACTACCACATCAAAGAGTTCCTCATGTTGTGGTGATCCCCACCCCCCACCACCACCACCATAAAAGTATTTTTGTTGCTACTTCATAACTTTAATTTTGCTACTGTCATGAATGAGGCAAACCCGGTGAAAGGGTCGTTCGACCCCCAAAGGGTTCACGACCCACTGGTTGACCGAGAGTATGACCTTGAGAGAGTAAATTTAATCCCAAGCTGAGTTTCCCAAGCTGGAATTTCCTTCAAAGAGGTGGGTATTTTGGAAATGCCTTCTCCATCAGGATAATTTCTTGATCATGGAGGGTCTGGAACATGAGAGTCAGCTACAGGAGCTCCCCATCTTGTCTTGTTGCTGCTAGGTGATCTCACAGAGCCGCTGTGCAGCAGAGTGAAGCACTGCCCAGCCTGCCTAACCTTGAGAGTGGGGTCAGTTCATCTTATTGAGACTTTTCTTCCCTTTTGGGTTGGTCCTCGACCAAGTATGATATCCTTTTCAAAGGACTAGTCTCTGTAGATATGTTCAAAGTATATTCCTGCTTTTAAGGATGTCTTTCTTAAGGTATCAAAAAAAACCACTTAAACAAAGTCCTTCCTCCTCTCCTCTTTCATCACCCTCGTTCAATGAAACCACACACATGGAGGAGTGCCTGGCCATGCACACTCCAGTGGGCTAGGGAATGGTAGACAACCTCTGCTCAGACACATCCTGCTTCTCAAATGTTGAGCTAGTGCAAGGAAGTGTTGTGCTAGTTCTTTAGGAGTTGGACTGAGGACCTTGACTCTCAGTAGAAGGTCTTTGTGGTTCAGCCCTTCAGACTTCCTTCTGGTAATGCAGTTCCTTGTCGCCCCTGTTCCCCATTAAAGTCTAGCACCAAGTTTCCTGGAGAAGCTTCCCAAGGAGCATTGTTGGGACCCTGGTCTTTGCTTCCCCGTTACTTCCATATAACTCATGAAGATAAGCATGGAATCTGGCTACTAAAAAGTCAATTCAAGTCCATCTTCAAACTAGCAAAATGTTAGTTCACTCCAAAGTATATGGAAAAGAACAGTTGAAAAGCATCTCTTCGTAGTTTTGAATAAGATACCCAGCTCAAGCAATCCCTAAGTAGTATTCCCATGCTGGGAGATGAATCACTGTAGAGCAAATGTGAAGAAAGAACCAGTAATCAAAGGGGTGGATGAACACAAAGAAGAGATGTTTTGTGATGCATAAATGGAGATGCTCTTTAAAAAATAACTGAGTAGGCCAGTGGAATAGAATTGAGCTATTTATTAAGGGTGATGCACATATCCAATAGGGAAAGAACAAGCTCTTCACTCAATAGTACTTGAAATTTCTCACTTCCATATGCATAAGAATGAAACAGAATCCATAACTTACAACACATACACATGCATACACTCCACAATTGATAATGGATCAAGGAACTAAAACCATGAATTATTAGAAGAAAGCATAGAGTCATGGCTGCAAAACCTAGTTTTTAATGATGGATGATCACATGTGACATAGGATCCTTGGTGATGTAGTACTTGTGTGCTGGGCTATAACCTATAAAGTAAGCACTTCAAAACCATTCCTCTGGGGCCATTCCTCTGGGGTTCTTTTTAGTCCCCTATTCAGTTACAGTCTCAACAAGTCACGGGGGGCAATTCTATCCTGTCCTATAGACTAACTATGAGTTGGCATTGACTGCATAGAACTGAAGTGTCTTTTTTTCATGTGTGTGTATGCTTGAGATCAGATATGACAAAAGGACAAGCACCAAGAACCAAAATAGAAAAATGGGATCTCATAAAAATGAAATATTTTTGTTTATCAAAGAATTATGTAAAAAATCAAAGCGATGACCTATAGACTGTAAAAATATATTGGAAAACCATTAGCAAATAAAAATCTAATTTTAATATATTTGTAAAATTCAAATTAATATGCTAAACAAATATATTTCACATAAGAGCTTGAGTCTACGCCACCTGAGTTTTGGGACATCTAAAGAACAGGTTGACACATTGAATGCTAATTATAGAAGACTAGATCACCTGTGGAAGAACACCAACACCATAGTTTGTGAGGAAAGCAAAAAGGCATTAAAAAGACAGCAAAGAGTGAAAAGATCAAAGTGGATGTCAAATGAGAGGATGAAACGTGCTCTCAATTGTAGGGTAGCTAAAAAGCAAGCATGGGAAAAAGGACGGAGTCAAAGAGCTGAATAGAAAAATCTCACAAGGCAGCCAGAGAAGACAAAGCTAACTATGATATAGAAATATTCAAAGGCCTAGAATTAGAAAACCAAAATAGAATAACACACTCAACATATCCTAAACTGAAAAAAACTCAAGGAAAGGAATCCAAACCTCAAATTGCAATTTTGAACGATCTTATGGACAAAACACTGAACAATGCCAGAAACATCAAAAGATGATGGAATGAATACAAAGATTCACTGTACCAAAAAAGGTAGTCGACATTCCCCCATTTCCAGAGGTAGCGTATGAGCAGGAACCAATGGTGTTGAGGGAGAAATTCAAACTGCACCTAATGTATTAACCAAAAGCAAGGCTCCAGGAAATGGATGGAATACCAATTGAAATGCTCAAAAAGTTGGGGAAGCACTGGAAGTACTCACTGGTCTGTGCTCGGATATTTGGATGACACCTCCTTGGCCTACGGACTGGAAGAGATCCACATTAACACCTATTTTTTAAAAAAATGACTCAGCAGGCTCAAACTGTAGAGTAGTATCTATGATATCACATGTAGTAAAATTTTTCCAAAGATCATTGACCAACAGATGTTGTATAATGCAGGTCAGGCCAGATTCAGAAGAGGATGTGGAACACGGACAATATTGTTGACACGAGTCCTGGTTCAAATATTGGATCTTGGTTCAAAGCAGTTAAAACCAGAGGGATGTTTCTTTGTTTATTGATTATGCAAAGTCATTCTTCTGTGTAGATCAAAGCAGACAATGGGCATTCCCGAACACGGGATTATGTTTATATAGAACTTGCACATAGATAAAAAAAGACATGTGCAAATGAAACAAGGGAATACTTCATGGGTGAAAATCATGAAAGTTGTATCTTTGTACCATACCTAGTCAATCTGCATGCTGAGAAGAAGCTGGATTATATGAATGAGAAAGCATCAGAATTAGAGGAACTTGCAACATTAACAGCTTGTCAGATGCAGATGACACAACCTTGCTTGATGAAATGAGGAGGACCTCAAGCACCTGCAGATGCAGATTAAGGATTTCAGCCTTCATTATGGATTACAACTCAATGTCAAGAAGACCGAAATCTTCACAAGTGAACCAATAAGTAATATTATGATAAATGCATAAAAACTTGAGGTTTTCAAGGATTTTGTCTTGCTTGAATCCACAATCAATGTTCGTGGAAAACAACAGTCAAGAGATAAAAAGATGTGTTTAATCAGGAGGCAAATCTGTTTCACAAGACCTCTTTACAGTATTGAAAAGCAAAGGTGTTGCTTTAAGGACTAAGGTGTGCCTGACCCAAGTCATGGTGTTTCGAATTGCCTCACATGCATGTGGAAGTTGAGCAATGAATAAAGATGGTGGAGAAGAACGAAGGCATTTTAATTATGTTGCTGGAGAATACCATGACTCGCTCAAAGGACAAACGAATCTGTCTTGGAAGAGGTGCCATCAAAGAACTCCTTAAAGGGAAGGATCTTGAGGCATGGTCTTCCATACTTTGGCCATGCAGGAGAGACCTGTCCCTCGAGAAGGACACCACTCTCGGTAAAGTCAATGGGCAGCAAAAAAGAGGAAAGTCTAATGACACACACACATACACACAAAGAATTAGTGACACAGTGGCTGCAACCATGGGCTCAGACTTAAGAGCAATTGAGAGGGTGGTGCAGGACCGTTTTTTTTCCGGCTGTGCACAGGATCCCTGAGTGTGGGAACCGATTTGACCGCACTGAACAGCATCAAAACAGCAACAACAAAATTCTGCCACATAATAACTAATGGTCAAACTACTTCATCAGAAAAATAGACAAAGGACTTGAACAGATAAAGGGGGTATCCTAGTGGCCAAAAAGCACTTGAAAATATGCTCAGGTCACTGTTTAAAAATAAGCAAATATCTATAACTTATGATTACACAGTCCAGCAACAATTTTTTTCTTTCTTTCTTGGTCTTCAGGCATGTTTCTGGGGATATGTGGGCCACTGATTCAGGAAATTGCATTGGATGGACTGTGTCAGCTCTTTTTTCTTAGATATGATGATATTCTGTATTTTTAGCTATTAAGTTATACTAACTGATTAATTCATCATCCTAGTTTTAAATATATGAAGAATTCAGATCCAAGAGTTACAGGATAAGATTATAAAATGTAAGAAATATTTGAAAAGGTATGAAGTATTAAGTAGGGGTCTTTCAAGGGCATTGAGTATGAACTTGTGGTGGCTATTTGGGTAGGCATTGACATGCCCACTGTAAGGTCAGTGCTTCAAACCAGTGACTCCTCTGCCTTCCAAAGATTTAAAAGTTTGGAAACCCAAAGAATCAGTTCTTCTCTGTCCTCTAGAGTCCCTGTTATTACCAATTAATTAGATGACAGCAGGTTTGGGGGGCATTTTTGGTATGGAGTGTTGTACTATATATACAGATCATACAAGTTGGATACTGCAAAGATAGAACACAGCTTGAGAAGCGTGGAAAATAAAAAAGAAAATTAGAAGGGCGAATATATTAAACGTGTGAGGGCAATTTAAAGTGCCAAATATGTAAGACTTCAGCAATTTTCATAAATATTTTGAAGATCTCAATTTTCTTCTTCAAATTATGCAGTAAACATTTCAGAATGTGTTTAATATATAGAAGTCAATGTATAATTCATGTTAAATTTTTCAGAAGTGAGGCTGACTCCAAGATTCTTTATAAGAAAAATTCTAACTTTTACTTTAAGTGTTTCTGTGTAAAGGTGAAGAAGTTGTGTCATCTTTTAACAAGAGTGGCACATTTTAATTTCAATAAAGGAGTTTGAACTCTGGCAGATCCAGTTTGGGTTTTGGAACATTTTCATCTCTAGTCATAGTAGAAAAATCACTACCAGTCAGTTTTATTCTGACTCATAGCAACCCTATCGGCCATAGTGGAACTTAACCTGTGAGTTTCTGAGGGTGTAAATCTTTGTAGAAGAAGTCATACCTTTCTCCTTCAGAGAGGTTGGTGGACTCAAATAAATGACTTCATAACCACATGTTGTATATGTTTGTATATTTATATGCCATATATGTTTGTAGAAATTAAACATATAACCTACTACCCCACAAAGAATCTTTTTATTTATTGTACAATAATTTTTATTTGGATCCCTTTTTAAGATAAGATTGGAACTGCCTGTTATCAAGTTGTTAATAAAGGTGAATTGATACTTGGGGCAAATTCCAAGTTCATGTAATCTACACTGTCCAATTATATCTTTTGATAACAGACACATTGTACAGTATAAATTGACCCAAATATTTAGTATAACACAAGTTATTTTAAAGAAAGTCAAATAACAATATTGAAGGATTCTCTGGGAAAAACTAGTTCGTTATATTGGTTTGTGTGGTGTTGCAAGCTACGTCACCAGAATATCAAATGACAACAGGGCCACTCCAAATGAAAACATTTCATGTGAGCTGCCAGACTAAGAACAGACAACAAGGAGGGAATCAGGTTCCCACTTTGGAGGAAGTAGCCACTGAAAACCTAATGCATAGCTTGGAAGCACTGTCAGATACTTAAAGCCTCATGAATGGAAGCAGAACATTGTCAGAGATTGTGCTGGACGATCGACCCTGGGGTTTTTCAAGGACACTTGAAATGTGCCTGAGACGGAGCGGCATTCTTAGAGTGGTGTTGACCATGGTGATGTGAGTGGGATAAAATCTATGGGAGTGGAGTCTTCAGGATACTCTTTTGCCAATGGGGAATTACTCAAGGTAAAAGAAACTGCAGAAATATGATAGTGATCAGAACTTGGAGTGTGTGAAGTGTGAAACTAGGAAAACTGTAAGTGGACAAGAATGAAATGGAATACATGAAGAACACCTATTCATCAGTGAACTGAAATGGACTGGTATTGGCCATTTTGAATCAGAAAATCGTATGGTTTACTATACAGAGAATGACAAAATCAAGAGGAATGGCATTGCACTCATTGTCAAAAAAAAAAAAAAACATTGCAAAATTGATCCATAGGATTATAGCTCTCCATCTTCAAGGGAATCCAATCAATGCAACTATTATTCAAATTTATGGGCCAGCCACACACATAAAAACAACTGATGATGAAGAAATTGAAGAATTCTACCAATGACTTCAGGCAGAAATTGATCAAGCATACATTCAAGATACATTGATAATTGTTGTGATTGGAATGCAAAAGTTGGGAACAAAAAGCAAGGAATAGTAATTGGAAAGTGTGAATTTGGTGATAGAAATGAAACTGGAGATCCCACAATAGAATTTTGCAAGACCAATTACTTGTTCATAGCAAATATCTTTTTTTGTGTGTGGAGGGGGCATCACTGCCCTTGGTGGTGGGAGGAGGAGGCCCAGCCTTGCTTCTGGAGAGCACTGCTGGATTTGAACCTCCAACCCAGTGGGTCGCAGTCCCGCGCACAACCACTATGCCACTGGGTTCAGCCACAAACATCTTTTTTAACAACAGAAAAGGCAACTATGCACATGGACTTCTCCTAATGGGATACATAGAAATCACAGTGTCCATATTTGTGAGAAGAGAACACATGCTGGAGAAACACAATAGCAGCAGCTAAAACCAAGCTACAGGATAATTGTGGAACAAACCATCAGTTGGTTGCTCATCTGTAAGTTCACATGAAACCTGAAGAAAAATGTTTAAAAGTCCAAGAGTGCTAAAATATGACCTAGAGTCCTTATCAGCCCCGTTTCCAGACTTCTCAGGAACAAGTTTGATGTACTTAGTGCTAATGACACATGATTTGATGAACTGTGGAAAGACATCAGAAACACCATTCATGAAGAAAGCAAAAGGTCATTAGAAAGGCAGGAAAGGAAAAAAACAGATCAAAGTGTCTGTCAAAAGAGACTGTGGGGCTGAGCCTTGGTGGCGTAAGCGGTTGAGTGCGGGATTGCGGCCCATGGACTTGGCGGTTCAAATCCAGTGGCAGCTCTCAGGAGCAGCACTGGGTAGCACCCACGACCACCAGAGGCAGCGATGCCCCCCCCCCTCCAAATAAAAAGAGTTACAAAAAAAAGAGACTGTGAAACTTGCTCTTAATCAGAGTGGCTAAAGCAAATTGAAGAAATGATATAGTCAAAGAGTTTAATAGAAATTTTCAAACAGCAGCTAGGGATGACACAGTCAAATATTATCATAAAATGTGCTAAGTTAGAAAATAAAAAAAGGAAGAACCCACTGAGCATATCTTAAATGAAAGAACTCAGTCTTGGAAGATTCTTTGGGCAAAACACTGATTAATGTTAGAAGCACCAAAAGACTATGGAAAAAATACACAGCCACTCAGCTAAAAAGAACTGGTTGACATTTCACCATTTCAGGAGATGATAGCACATGAGCAAGAACCAATGGTGTTGAAGGAAGAAATTCAAGCTGCACCGAAAGCATTAGCCAAAAACAAGTCTACAGAAATCTATGAAATACTAATTGAAATGTTTCTGGAAGCTGATAAAGCACTGGAAGCACTTACTTATCCATGGCAGAAATTCTGGGAGACAGCTATTTTTGAGAGGCATTAAGCACATCAACTGTACAAGACCCCTGTAGAGTATTGAAAAAAATTACTTTGAGGACAAAGGTGTACCTGACACAAGCTTCATATGCATGTGAAAGTGGGGCATTGCATAAGGAACACCAAAGAAGAAGCAAAGCATTTGAATTGTGGTGTTGAGAAAAATATTAAAGCACCATGGACTGCTAAAAAGACAAACCAAAGTGCTTGGATGTAGCAGGGCCTCGGTGCTCCTTAGAGGCAGGATAACTTGCCTCTTAAATACTCCTTCTTGTATACTATGAACATATCAGGAGAGTCCAGGCCCTGGGGAAAGGCATACTACTTGCCTAAGTGAAGAGAGAGTGAGTGAGAGGAAGACACTCAGTGAGGTGGACTGACAGAGTGACTGCAACCATGGGTCCATGTATAAAGACAACTCAGAGGCTGGTGAAGGCCCAGGCAATGTTTTGTTCTGTTGTGCATAGAATGGCTATGGGTTAGAATCAACTCAGTGGCATCCAACAACAAAAACAACAATGATATTGGAAAAACACTGAAAAATGGAGAAATTCTCAAAAGAAAATGAAAGGAATACACACAGTCAGTGTTCTTAAAATAATTGCTCACCATGCTCCCTTTCATGATGCAACATATGATCAAGAACTAATGGTTTTGAAAGAAGTCCCAACTACACTGAAAACATTAGCTAAAAAAGATTGCTCCAAGAATTTTCAGAAATACCAATTAAAATGTTTCAGCAAATTGATGCAGAAATGAAAACACTCCTTAGTCTATGGCAAGAATATTGCAGAGCAGCTATCTGCCTGACTGACTAAAAGAAATTCACATTTGTGCCCATTCAAAGGAAAGGAGAATGAGAAAATTATCAAGGGATATTATAAATATCATAGGGACAAAAATTTTGCTGACAATAATTAAAAATTGGTCACATCAACAGAGAGCTGCCAAAAATTCAGGCCGACTTGAGAAGAAGACATGGAACATAGGATTTCACTGCTGATGTAAGCTGGATCTTGACTTTAAGCAAAGAACAAGAAAAGTAAAGATGTTGGCTTATGCTTTACTAACTATGCAAATGCATTCAGCTGTGAGAATAATAGCAATATATGGATAACATTGCAAAGAATAGTATTTCCAAAGCAGGTACATATGCTTGTGAAGACTTTGTTCATAGAACACAAAATTGTCCTTCAAACAGAACAAGGGAAAACTGCAGGTTTATAATCAATAAATGTGTGTATCAGGATTGTGCCCTTTCACGAGATATATTCAAATTGCATGCCCCCCAAAATAAATTGAAGAACTGAACTATATAAAGAAGAATATGAGGGCTGAACCCCAGTGGCGTAAGTGTTTGAATGCGGAACTGCAGCCCGTGGGCTTGGTGGTTCAAATACAGCAACGGCTCTCAGGAGCGGTACTGGGTAGCGCCCATGACCACCAGAGGTAGTGATGCCCCCCCCCCCAAAAAAAAAAAAAAAGAATGTGACATTAAGATTGGAAGAGGGTACAGTATCAATCTGCAATATGCGTAGGACATAACCTTACTGAAACTGAGAAGGTTTTGACTCATTTGCTGATCAAGAGCAAAGACTGAAACTTTCAGTGTAGATTAACAACTCAACGTAAATAAAACAAAAATTCCTTCAGTTGGATGAGTATAGACCATCATGATAGATGGAGAAACGCTTGATTTTCTCAGGAATTTCATTTTACTTGTATGCACAATCAACATGAATGGAATCAGCAATCAAGCAATCAACTGAAGTGTTGCATTAGGCAAATCTACTACACAAGACTTGTTAAAAAATGATAAAAAAAACAGGACTGAATAAGGTTCACTTATCCCAACCTATGATACTTTCGAAGGCCTCTTAAGCAAGTGAAAGCTGGACAATGAATAAAGAAGACTCAAGAAGAATTGCTGCATCTGAAATATAGTGTTCACAAAGATTATTGAAAATACTATTAACTTCCAGAACAAATAAATCTATGTTAGAAGAATTATAGCCAGAATATACCTCAGAAGCAAGGACGGAGAAACATGATTTCACTGCTTTAAACAAATGATCAGGAGTAACCAATCACTGAAAAGGACATGACACTTGGTAAATTAGAAGACATGTGAAAAAGAGAAAGGTCTTCCATGAGGCGAACTGACACAGTGGCTGCAACAATGGATTCAAACATGCATTGGTGACATGCATTTTGTTAGATGTATCATCATATGTGACTAAGTTACCTAGTGCTGTTATAACCAAAATACCACAATTAGGTGGCTATAGAGAACAAGAAGGAATGTTGTCACGACGAGGAAGCTTGAAATTCCTTTCTGTGTGACAAGGATCTTTCTCTTAGTTAGCTTCTACTACTTGGCAATATTAGTATTCCCAGGCTTCTAAATGTCTCTGCCCTCTGTATTTTCCTTCTCTGTGCTTCTGCATATCTTCTTATCAGGGTCCGCTAGATGGATGGATGACTAATCACAAAGGGATTCACTCCATTTCATTGGAATAAAGACCAATCAGAATGCAAGCATTAGGGGCAGTGAGAAACAGGAATAGGGACAGGGGTGGGCCAATGGAGTCTCACCCCTCGATCCTCTAAATTCCAATGCCATGCTCCTAGATGAAGTTATCACCCTCAAATCTTGAGGTGACTGGCTTCAGGACTGAAGCATCCTTTGCTTATTAAAGTTTGTTCTGCTTACTGTCTTGTCAAACTTGTTTGCCTTGAAGTCTTGTGTGTGTGACTTCCTCTGTTTTACCACTTGGGAGAAACTTGCTACTTTATCTGAGAAAGAAAAGCTTTTGGCACACACAGCTACTTTACTCTTTTTTCAAACACAGAAATGATTAAATTTGGCTTCATTCTCATGATGAAAGTAAGCTTATTCCTAAATGTATACAAGTACAAGGGTTAAGATGTCATCATTTGTATGTAGGTGTATAGCTTAATTCATAACAGTACATGAGGAGTAAAAACCCAAACAAACCCAAAACTGTTTAAACTTTTTGTGTTTGACTAAGACTGGGGAAAAATAATGGAACCTGGAACTTCCTACTAGAAGAATATGCACACGTAAGACTTTATAAGTAGTTTCTGGTAATTCATTATTCCCCCATAGACCACTTTGCTAATGCATTTCTGAGCTCAAGGGTGAGAATCCCACTTTTGATAATATAATCTGGAGGGGTTTATATTCTTATACAATGATTAGGTTTTATGCTAACTTGGCACCTATTAGTCCAACCTATCAACTACGCCACAGTCTAATGACAGCACCTTGGGAGCATGCCCTGTTTATATGCCCCTGTGGAGGCGTTTCTCTCTCTCTCTCTCTCTCTCTCTCCCTTCTTCTTCCTGCATGCTTTGTTCTTGTATCAGTCTTCAAGGGCCTGCTTCCCACGTGGTCTACTGATCCAGGGAGCTGTCAGTGCACTGCCATATGCCCAGCCTTGGCTCTAGGTGACTCTGCATCCACCTGCCTGTGATCTACCAGCTTCCTGCTTCATTGACTGGTGACTACATGAATCTTGAGGAGCACCTGATGCAGAAAAAGGAGTTGGACTGAACTGGGCCTCATCCATGATATAAATTTCCTTTTAGATATAAAGTCCTTCCTTACACCAAAATGAGTATCATTGATGCTGTTCTTCTAGAAAATCCAGCTGAACACATCCTAGCATATACACTGTTAAGCTACTGTGTCTCTCATATGGACATGCAGCTTGTATTAGGCTCATTGTCACCATGTATACAGGAAAATGGAATAGATGATACCAGATGTTCCTGTGGCTCCTTAGACCTCACACTTATCTCAGCAGTGGAGTCTTCAAGTGCAGAGAAGTTCCTAGGATGGAGTCATCATCCTCTCAGCAGACTAGAACTTCCTGCTCTCCTGTCAACCTTCTGGCCCCTGGAGTTTCTCCAAAGACAGCAGCAGGCATCAATGACTAATTGCTCCAAAATAGCTGGTCTACATTTCAGGGTGCTACTATCTTGTGCTTTAGAAGCTGGCAATTGCATCCTCTCAGGGATTATAATAACCCTGATTGGCTGTGTTCCTTGAAATGTTGGACTCTTTCCCTGGCTCTCATCCCAAAAGGGCTGGGTTTCTCTTAGTATTTATCCCCTTCAAGATTCCCTGTGTTGGGCTGGCTCCCAGCCACTCTCCATGCAATCAGCCCACTTTCTCCATGGGGCAGATCTTGTGGTTCTGCTCTGCTCCCTCACTCTAATCTTTTTCCAGTCTTTCTAGGTTCCTGAAGTCTACTCCAGGTACTAATCAGTCGATTGATGACCTATTGTTCTATTAGCTCCTATCACGCCTTCCTGGATATATATTTCAGTCTTTAGTGGTAAGGATACATTTTTCTTACAGTATCATTTCCACCAGAAAATCCAAAATACTAAGGAAAACCAGAATGATTTCTCAGTCTGGAGAAGCACACTAGCACCCACAAAAACAGAAAACAAATGGGACAATTGTTTCTTCAAAGAGCTGATGGATTCTGCATCTGTCCTGATAGAGAATACAAGACTGCACTGATAAGGACTTCACTGACTTTGCTTGTAAAATTGACTTCAATACAACTCACTTTATTTTGTAGGCAAAGATCATCATCAATCCACTTTCAGTGCCTTCGCAGCACTAACTACTGTTTTGCTTTTAAATGATTTGGCGCTCACCCACTACCCTCACCTGATGCCCTGGATGCTGGATGATCAAAAATCTGGGTGAAATAAAGTGTCCTAGAGGGCACCATTGCTCATAAATGCTCAGCCTCATATTTTAAGTGTTCATAGTCATTCGAGGCTAATTGACACTCAAACTCAATGCTCTTTGCAGAAGCTTTGCTCAAAATTACACAAGCTGAGCCAGCATAGCTCATTGCTTTTTTTGCTTCCTGTGAAGAGTCCTCACTTCTTTTTTTTTTTTTTGAGTCCTCACTTCTAAACCACAATCTGATGATGGGACCTGTGCAGCCCACAATGTACACCAGTCATGTTGGCCGGCAGGGCTGCCCCTGTCTTTCTGTTTTCTGTAGCTTTCCACTTTGTAATCCATGCCTGCTGCCTCCCTGATAACAATATTGTATTCTAGTCTTTGTGTATCCTTTGCCAAGTTGCTATTGACTCTCCAAGGCAATTCAAATGCAATCATAATAAATATACAACAGTAATTAAAGAATCATATAATAGATCATATAAAACCTTTACATAAGCCGCAAAGCAAAGTAGGTGGCATTTTAACATGATAAAAGGGGTGTGGGCCAGCACTGAGGAAGAATGTTGGGAAAAGCAAACTGCTATCAAACAGCAATTATGAATTCCCTACATTAAAAGTGAATTCATGGCTTCACCCCTCTAGAGCCAGACTGATTTTCCAAGGAACAAAAAATTGCAGTCATTGTCGGAAAAATAGAAAGCATTACATAATGAAGGGACTGAAATTTGGTAAAAAAAAAAAAAAAAGAAAGAAAGAAAGAAAGAAAGTTTTAACTATGTCCATGACTATAAAATAAGATAATCCATAACTGAATTGTCCTTAGTCTCACTCCTGATGGAAAGTCAACCTCTGCAGAAGAAGATGGACAACTCCCAGGAGGTCAGAAAGCAGTTCAAGGTCCCAGAAGAGAGCAGTCATTTTCAGAAGGAAAAACTGTGTTAGTCCGGTAGGCCCGAGGAACAAATTTACAGATACACATATGGCAATAAGGGAATGGTTTATATACAAAAGGAATGGAACACTGAGAAAGCATCCCAACCCAGCCCAGTTCAAAGTCTTAAGTCCGGTATTAGCCCATATGTCCAATACCAGTCCATAATGTTTCCTTCCGACTCATGAAGACACAGGCCAGTGGGTACAGAATCCCAGTGCTGACAGGGGTCTCCTCATGGCTCCTCGATTCCAGGCCTCAGAGTCCATCAACAGCATCAAGTGGTGGCAGAATCAACTCATTGCTGGCTGGGGTCCCCACATGGCGTCTGCAGCTTCAGAGGTCTGGTTCTATCAGGGCAAAACTGTGTGGCTTCTCCTCGGGTTCCTCAGATGCTGCCATCTTGTCTTGTCTGTGATTCATCATCTCTGAGACTAATCCCAACAACTGGGGAGATAGCGTCTCATCTTCACGAGGGAAATATCGCGAGATTTCCCAGACATATCAGGAGAAAGCCATGCCCACACAGAGGCCTCATTCGCTGCACAATGGCTATCTCTAGATTAACAGGCTAGACTGCACCCTTACATCTCAATCATGAAATTAACATAAGCATATGATTGCCACAAAAACAAAATAATTTTCCATTCTGTGTTCACCATTTGCGGATATGTCACAGGGCTCAAAAATATATGTGCATTAGAACCAAGGAAACATGGGTATACAAAAGTAATCTAAGATTCATTAGTCTAAAATATCTTAAGCAGACCAGTAAAAACGATCTTGATAATCAGAGAAAAGTTTGAAGGTGTCAAGGATTTCATTTTACTTGGTTCTATAGTCAATCCTTGGGGACCATGGAGAGTGACAGTGCATCAGATCCAACCCATGTTAGTTTCCAATCAGCACATCTGTGTGTGAAAGCTGGACAATAAAGAGAAAGGGCTGATGAAGATGGATGCCTTTGAATTATGCTGCTAGTTATGAATAATTAAATAATGACTATACCATGGACTTCCTGGAGTATGAACACATCTGTCTTGATATAAGTACAGACAGAATGCTCCTTAGATGTGGAGATGGTGAGACTTTCTCTAACATACTATGAACCTCTTTTCAGGAAGGACTAGACCCCAGAGAAGGGCATGAAGTTGAGTAAAATAGAGGATCAACAAAAGGGATAAAAATGAAATGGAGTGACACAAAAACTATAGCAATGGGCTCCAACATAACAATGGTGTGGTAGTTACATAATCTGGTGTCAATATGAGGATTAAGAGTATAAGGGTGGAGTCCAGTCTGTCCATTATTGTACAGCAAATGCAAACTTGTTGTGGGCATGGCCTTCTCCTGAGAATTCTAGAAAATTCTGCATTTCTTGCTTGGAGGCAAGAGAGACTCTCTTTCTGCTCACTTCCTGTGAGACATCCCTGAAGACAAGACACATGGCACTACACTGATAGACCCCATTACCTGGGAACTGAAAAAGTCACATGGAGATGCCTGCCAGCACTGCGAGGCTTACAATGCCACTGGACACAAAGAATTTCTACCTATCTGCCTGTGATTGACCTGCATTCGCTGCCATTGCATTGTTTCATGATTCTAAAGAGGATTTTATAGATTGGTATTGGACATGTGGACTAATATTGGACAAGGATTATGGGCTTGGACAAGACTGGGTTGGGATGCTTTCTACTAGACAATTATTTAAAACTATCTTGTACACATATGAGTCTCCCTGAATTTGTTTCCCTAGTCTACTCAGAGTAACTCATTTATTCGGTTGTGCAAAGTGTCATGATGAGTCCAACCACTGTGATAACACCTAGCAGCAACAGCACCCCCCCCCATCTGTTAAAGAGATAGGAATTCCTATTTTATTTGTTCTTAGGGTCAATTTAAATTATGTGTGTCATTTATCACTGTTTAGTTTATATTAGTACTTACCAGCTATAAAACCTCTTCCTGTGGAATCCACAGCATTTTGAAGGTGAAGGTGACACTACTTCCCTTGAATGTACTTGATTATTTGTGGGGTTAGATCCACTTTGGGTTTTTCCAGTGCCTGTAAATGTATTGGTACCATTCTCGGCACAAGGAATGTCAAAATAAATGAATTAGCGTCTCCTATCTCAAAAAATATGATTCAAATAATAGAAGAAATGCTTAGCTTCGCTTGTGTTTAAGGTCAGTAGAAAGTCAGAAAAGAGAGCGATGAAGTCAGCCTGGAGATCTTGGGGAAGTATTTTAAAAGGGGTCAACAGTTGACTGATCCCTGACAAATGTGTATTAGGGTAAGCGAAAGTCTATTGCCCTCAAATCATATTAACTTTTAATGAACAAACAACAAATCAAAACGTGAAACTGTTGCTTTGTGACACCCTCCGTCAATGTCTATGCACTTCTAAAAGGGGTCTTTTCAACTGTCTGAGCCCCTTGCCAAATAGCATTGATACATGCCACAATGGCAGCTGTGGCCTCCATGTGGGAGGAAAACTGTGTTTCTTTTCAATGTTCTTTGAGTTGGGGGATCAAAAAGAAGTCTGAAGGTGCAAAATCAGGCTTGTAGGGTCAATGGGGTAGTTTCCCAATGAAAGTTCCAAAGAATAGCTTTTGCTTCTCTCAGAGAATGAGCAAGTGGATTGTCATGATGAAAAAAAAAGATTTTTTCAGCTCAAATGCAATTTTCCATTTTATTAAAATTTCTTCATAATAAGCTCCCATAATTGTGCTGCATCTTTCAAGAAAATCTCTTAAGACTCTCCTTTAGCATTCAGCCCAAAAGGCTTTCCATAAAACTTCTGAGTCTCTCAGGGCATAACCTCTCTACCCTGAACTTCATGGGTCCAGAAAACACCTCGGAAGGGACTGTTTTGACTTATATCCCTTCTTTGAAAGCATCTGAATGAAGCTAAGACAAGTGTAACATGAAGAGAACTTATCTGCAGATGTCTACTAGTCACAGAGATGTATTTTAGCACATTAAAAATAGACCTGTGTACCTGTTCTTGTGTGAGCAAGCCAGAAGCCCTTGGCAGCATAGGGGGAACAGGACAGCAGTTACTGGTGCGTTTCTCTCCTCTCTTTCCACCTTTGTTCGATGTCCGGTTTTATCAGAACTCTCTGAAATTAAAAACAACAACAACAACCTCTAAGTCTGCTGATCTATGCAGTCACAACGCTTTTAAGATCTAGCCAGTTCCTTAAGAGTTCTAAGCACACACCGTGAGATAGGGGATAACAGGGAGTCCTAGGAGGAAACCGGGGAGCAAGCCCCAAGAGAATGTCAAGCCATGGATTGGTGGCATTCTCCTGTCCCAAACCTGGCTCTGTGGCAGTTAGAAGTGGACGGAGTGCTGCAGTTGAGAGCAAGCTGGCTCTCTCATTCTCTAATTGAGCTGAGATCCGCCCCTTTCTGTTTTTAGCACCTCACAAAATAAAGAGAAGACATTTCAAATTAAAGCCAAAGATGACAGTTGTGGGGTAGAAAAGGTGTGGGAAATATGTGAGGAACAGAAGGCGCACAATTTTGTTTTACAGTGAGTAGCTCACAAGGTACGGCTAAAGCCCAGAGGAACACCGGGAGACAG